>PVIC010033491.1:0-20122 GCA_004025085.1 Thryonomys swinderianus | reverse complement strand
AAAAAAAAAAAAAAAAAAAAAAAAAAAAAAAAAAAAAAAAAAAAATTATAATATGACTCAGTGATACTCATTCTGGGTATGTATCAAATAAAGATGAAAAGATGTTCACAAAGAAATATGTACACACATTTACAGCAGCATTGTACCATATAATGAAAATGATGAAAAAAATCCAAATGCTTAACTTCATGAATGGGTTAAAAAGGTGGTATATCTATATAATAGAATATTTTCACACATAAAAAATGAAGTATTGACATATTCTATAATATGGATCACATGCCTCATTACTCCATTTATATTAAATATTCCAAATAGTCAAATGTATAGAGATAGAAAGAATGATGGCTGCATAGTCTTTTGGGAGTTGTGGGGAAGGTTGGAACTAGAATCTTTTTTAAAAAAAATTAATTAATTAATTTGTTTATTTTGAGACAGGGTCTCGCTTTGTAGTTCAGATTAGTCCTGAGCTCACTATGTAGCCCAGGCAAGCCTCCAACTCAGCAAACCTCCTGACTCTGCTTCCCGAGTGCTGGGATTACAGGTAAAAGCCACCACGCTGGGCACTGTGGTATGTGGTATTGATTGCTGGTGGGTGTGAGTCACCACACCCAGCATTGTATGTGGTTACTGGGGATTGAACTCAGGACCTTGCGGTTGCAAGGCAGGTGCTGGAACCACTGAGCTAAATCTCTGGCCCAGAACTAGAATCTTCAGAGGTTTTGGAGAGTAATGAGAATGATTTAAACTGGGGGTGGCGTTCCACAACCCGTGATGAACAGACTTCAAACCACAGCAGTTTACACACTAAGTGGGTAAAGTTTGTGGTATGTGCATTTTATACAAATAAAGCTGTTTTTTTAAATGCAACTGTTAATAAATCTATTAGTGATTATCTTCTATTTTTTGTATGTTCTACCAGGTACCATGACCAATTCTTCCACCAAGGATAGAAAATTGAAAATGTATCTTAAATTAAACTTATCCATCATTCAACCTCTTCTAAGTTTTTTTAGATTTTATTCGCAAAACATTTCTAAATCCTTCCTTTCAATTCCATCTGTATTGTCACTGCTCGAATTCAAGCTGTAATCATTTCTGTTCTATATCGCTGGATCCTTCTATTTTCTTAGTTACTAGTCTTGACCTTTTTGCTACTTAATGACCTTATTACAGCATCAGTGTGAGTATGTCTGTAGCAAATGGAAAACATGCACCCATGAATCTTTAGGACTTCCCAAAGTTCAAAATCAGTGGGTGAGCTATGTGGATCTTCATGAACTGGCAATGCCCATCTTTCCACTTCCCCAATCTACCCCTTCTTTCTAGCCAACTGGGGCTACCTGTAGCATCTTAAACTGGCCATTTGACTTCAAATCTATAGCACCTGCATACTTACAAGGTCAACACATTTTTGACAGAAAAGAACAGGGAAAATAAGAATTTCTTACAGATAGGAATATTATTATATTCATCTATTTATATACTGGATACAATAGAAACTTTCCTCTTCTGAGGAGTTGGTGCTATCGAGAGCCGTTAGACTCCAGCCCTACAGGAACAAAAAGCAAACACTATGTGGATTGTGTGTATGTGTATGAGCACACTGTTATGGATTTCTTAGTGTGTCACCATGAAATAGGTATGCAGTAGTGTTGGGGAGAAAAAAGGCTAGTGTGAGAAGGAAACCGACAAGAGTAGCTGCTGTCATGGGTGGGACTGGCAAATTGTATATCACCCAGAAGCTGTTCCTCTTTAAGCTTTGAACAGAGGCAAATACATGTTCAACACTTTTTGAACATTAATAACCCTAAGAACAAATTATTACTCACATTACGTGAATTTGCATTGTGCTAGAACATTCTTCAGTTGCTCAGGGTGGGCCCTGTGAAAGTAATCCTTCTAATCTTTTAGGCATTTCTGTTATCAACAACATAGATCTTTCCCTTCTGCTAAAATTACATCAGTCGAGCTATGTCTTGAGTCATATCCAAATTTTCTTTATGTTCATGATTTAGTTTTCTTCTTGTTGATTATAATCAGACAAAACCTCGACTTGTTCCAGGGGTGACCATTTCTGTTTTGACCACAAAACTTTTTGATAAATGGACTTTGAGACAGCCATAATGCAAGAGTGGGCAAAGTTGCAAGTACCTTTTTTATACTCCTTCAATAACTTAATAAGGATAAACTCTTTCTCAATTAACAACTAAACATATTTTCTAATAGCTGAATTAATCAGAAACAACCAGTTGTGATCATTTTAGAGATGTCCTTTTATTTTTTGTTTTTAGTTGATTTTATTGGTACATTTTATACATAAATTATGACCACACTCAACACTGAGAAATTGTTCCTGTACAAGACACATCTTGACTCTCATTTTTTCTCATTTTCCTTCCATCCCTACGACCCTCTTTCCCTATATACATAAGCTTTGTTTCCTTTTTTATGATCAATTTTTTCTTTCCTTTCTTGACTTTTCCCTACTCTACTTTTCCCTTTTCCTTTTGAACATATTCTTCCTATTTCATGTTACCTATCATACATTTTGGCATTCATCTTCAGTTCTTCATACACCAGTGTCCTATTTATTTCACTATGAGTATGTCCTCAAGGTACATCCAGTTTAGTATAAATGACACAAATTTATCATTACTTGTGGCTGAGTAATACTACATTTTATATATATAAATACAAAAACACATCTTCTTTATTCAGTCTTCTGTTGATGACCATTTGGGCTGTTTCCAAATTGAGCTATCACAAATTGAGCTTCTATAAATACTAATGCATATATGTTGCTGTGGTATGATTCTTTGAATTCTTTGTGTATGTACCTAGTAGAGGAATAGCAGGGTCAAATGAGACCTTGAGTCTTAGCTTTTTAAGAAATCTCCACACTGATCTCCATAGTGGTTATACTAGTCTACATTTCCACCAATAGTGGAGAAGGATTCATTTCTCACCACAAACTCACCAGCCAGCATTTGTTGTTGCTTGATTTTGTGATAGCAGTCATTCTTTGTGGCCTATAAATTTCTGTATGTGGTATTAGCACTATCATTTAATTGTACACATTGTTTCATTTCTTCTTTAATTTCTTCTGTGACTCATTGATTGCTCAGTATAGTGTTTTTCAATTTTGATGTGTTTGTGAGGTTCTTGGAATTTCTTTTACTGTTGATCTTCAATTTCAAGGCATTGTGGTCTGGCAATATATAAGGGATAACTTCAATTTCTTTACATTTATTTAAGCATGTTTTATGAATTAGTATGTGGTTTATTCTGGAGGATGACCCATGAGCAGCTGAGAAGACTGTATATTCTGACTTTAAGGGGTAAAATAGTCCATAGGCATCTATTGCCATTTATTCAAAAGTTTGGTTCTGGTCAAGCATTTAATTATTGATTTATTTTTGTCCTGTTGATCTGCCTATTGGTGACAGGGGGGTACTGAGTTCACTATTACTATTGGATTAGTGATTATCTGGCTTTTCATACCCATTAATATTTTTTCAGTATATTTGGGTGCATTAGAATTTGGTGCATAAATATTTATGAATGTCTTCTCTTCCTCTTGGCTTGTTCCCTGTACGAGGATTTAGTGTCTTTCTTTGTCTATCTTAATTAATTTGGTTTGAAGTCTACTTCGTCTGCAAATAAGATAACCAGTCCTGGTTTTTTTTGTGGTTTCCTGCTGCATGGAGAATTATTTCCCATCCTTTTACTTTCTGTCTATGGCTTTCTTTCTGAATTAGGTATATTTTTTTTATATACAGCATATTGTTGGATCTTGCTTCTTAATCCATTTTGCCAGCCTGAGTCTTTCAGTGGGCACACTGAGGCCACTGACATTATGGTTATAACTGATATCTACTGAATAGCCCTGTTAGGATGTTTTCTTGATCTTGGCTTTTTAATTTTTTGCATTCCCTCCATTTCCAATCAGATTCTTGCCTTGTATGTCAAACTGTGCACTCATTATCTTTTTCAAGGATATTTAAAAAATATTGGAGTGCAGGTTTTATATTTGTGAGGTTTCTTAGGTGTTCTTTGTCATGGAAGTTTATTATTTCCCTGTCTATCTTGTTTTGCAGAATACATCAATCTAAGTTGAAGGTTGTTTTCTTTTAGGGGTTAAAATACTTCACTCTAAGATCTCTTTGATTTGAGTATTTGTGTTGAGAAGTTTGCTGTGATTCTGATGGACTTTCATTTGTATGTGGTATATATATATATATATATATATATATATATATATATATATATATATATATATACACACATATATATATATATATACACACACACACATATATCTTCTGCACTGTCTCCTGCCTGGTTCCTGATTACAATCAGTCTTGTTATTTTTCTTCACATCATTTAGCTGCACTGATTTCTTATGTTCCATTTTTTTCCATAAATTATTCCTTTCCTGTTCACTGGCTGCCCTCCTATTTTCTATGTCTGATATTCAGTATTCACATAATTCACCTTGTTTTTCAAATATATTAGAGTGTTTCATTGCCTGGAAATCTGTTTGAGGCTGTTTAACAGATTACATTACTATTATAATCTGAGATTCTATCATATTCCTGGTCTCTTCATTAACGTTATTAATCATATCTTCCATTTTGGACATTGTTGCTATTTTTATCTGAGAAAATATTTCTCATTTCATTTTACTAGATCTTCTTTTGATACTGGCTCAGAGCATCCTGTTATTTCAGCTTCAGTTTTCTCTATTTTCATTTTCACTGGATTACTCCATGGTGGTAATCTTTGTGTTTTGATTTTTGAATTTTTTCTCATTTCTATTTTGTTGCTATTGCTGATGTTTTTGGTTTAATTCCTTGCCTGCTACTGGGCAATGTTTAATGCAAATCTCTATCTTCTTAATATTTGGGTCCCTTAGGAGACGGGCACTTTCTGGGTTTGTCTTCCTTGGATCTGTAATGGCCCTTAAGTGATCTCAGTTCTGGCACACCATGAAAAGTAGTTAAACAGAATTATTATGTCACTTCAGTTGACATAATACAATCAGTATCTCCAAAAGTATCAAACAAGAAACAAGTTTTGGCAATTATTATTCTGATCCCTTTAACCTTATGCACTAGGTCTGTGATCATATGCCAAAATTTAGAATTAGCTAGAAATATGTTCACAACATACAGGTCTTCAATATAGCAGCATCACTCTTTGGGAAAAAGGGTTACCAGGGAATGGTGTGTGTGTGTGTGGGGGGGGGGTGAAATAGAAGCCAAGAGAGGGATCAGAAACAGGGCTAGTGCATATATAAAGATTACACAAACCATGGGAAACTTATTGAGGCTAGAGGACAAAAGAGACAGAAGGGACAAGTACAAAACAGAGAGACTAACAATAGTATCACCAGAAACTGTATTCATCCTCCTATAGTAGTACAGAAGAAAGAGAGAGTAGGGAAGACTGAAATGCATTAACTTCTGAAAACTGATACTGACCAGAGGACAAGAGAAGATGAAGGAATAATTAAAGAATAGGGGTACCAAGTAGCAACAAGCTAACAAGAGAGTATTTTACATTCCCTGTGAAAACAAGAGAGTTGAGAGAAGAAAAAACCTAAGGTTGGACAGACTCAGCAACAGAGCAGAGAAATGAAGAACAAAGAAAAAGAACAATAGCAACAAAAACCAAAGCCAAAAACAGTACCAAAGGGGCCCTTCATGGTGTGGATCTGCTGTCTTTTATAAATAGTATGTAAATAGCTGTCTCCTATAAATAGTAATAGTGCACAGATGGGAACTGGCTAGTCACAGGGAGACAGCTGTTGTCCCTTGTCTAGGTTCTGGCTATCATGTCTGATTGAGCTCAGTGAACTTCTGCAGGATTCAACTCTGCAAGAATCAGGGTCTTGTAGTGGGAAGGACTCAACAATGGCTGTAGTTGACAGGATTTCTTTACTCTTCTGGGGGGTGATGTTTTGTTGTGCAGACAGGGAAGAGGAACACATTGATGGCTTCTGTATAGGTCTCAGCACCTCTGGTGCACTTATTCAGTATCACAAATAAGAAGATAGAATTTCTGTGAGCTTCTCATCTTGTGTTCGCTGCATGAAAGCTCAGGGTTAGTGTTGTGGGGAAGCTGGGCCAGTCCAGAGACCTGCCTGAGCTGCAGCAGGCCTTACTCAGGGTGAACAGAGAAATAGATGGGGTCTCTGTGTGCTCTTCCTGCACTCTAGAGATATAATTTTAATACTGCTCTAATCCAATAGTCAATTTATCTTAAGCAGGTCACTGTCAGATATTTCTTCATTTAATGTTTGATAGTCACAAAGTAATAGTGATCATTCTATTTTATTTTGCATGCTTTTGTATTTTATTCTTGGAGATATGGAAAATTTGCAAACTCTGAGGCATGCAAAATTAGTTTTCCATTATATATACACAGAAAGGAGAGCGTACATAGAGGAATTATTATGGACATTGAGAGGAAAAATGTAATTCCAGGCAATTAAATTGAATTTTCTGTCAACTCTCAGAAATTGAGACAAAATGCATTCTTTTGCATATTGTTAGGAAGGCCAGGACATAAAGATTATTTCACTATAGAAAGAAAATACATTTTGGAGCCAGGACTTCCTCACCTATTTTTTTATATCCTCATGCATTAGTTCAGGAGTTCAGGGGCAACTTAAAAAAAATAAAGCACTCAAGCAGCTTTTATTTTGATTGGAATACTTTCTAGTGTCTAAAGGCAGAAGCTTCCTGAGACACTGATCCTTTATAATTAAGACTGATACACCCATGCCAAGTATCTTATACTCTCTATTTTCTTCGCATAAGACCCTTTCAAAAACATACCAAAAGTTTTGTCCTATCTTTGTACTCTCAGTATGAAAATTCATGTGTGTTTATGTGTCTATGCTCACAAATACACATGCATGCAAACTTTCTGATACACACACAGCTCATTGTCACACAACCCACATATAATACTTCAAATATAAAGCAATATTTTTTAAAGTTACATTTAGAAGAACTGTCTTCCTGTCTTTCTTCTCTAGATGCCCCAGGAAAGGTTCTGAGAAACTATGATATCTTGAAAAATCTGGACCTTATTTGGTCTTTTTGAAAATGTGAACTCTAAAAACACTGTAAAGGCTTAATTTCTGTCATTTTACTCTATCACTGTATACAGCTGTACATACTGGATATGAAATTATCAAAAATGAATGAGAATTTGCCTGTTGTTTTAAATCCTAAAATTAAACTTTAAACTCAGAACTTTATCTCTCTTGAATGCTTGTCTTTTTTAATTTTTATAAAACATGAATAATTAGCTTGACACCTAAATTTTTTCCTTTCTCTTATGACAATCCACCAGTGAAGAAAAATCAAAGCTTCAGTGTGTGGTCCAACCAATTTGAAGCTGTGTTCAAGTGTAAAATTGCTTTCAGGTTCTGGATGCATAAATAACCTGTGAAGCAATGAAACAGACAATTTAAAAAATATTTTATTTAGTCCCAGCAAAGCAAATTGTCTCATTCACCTAATTTTAAATTTACACTGGAATTGTTCCCTTTTGTGCCTTTAAACTCTCTTTAAATGTCAATAATTTTTAACATTGCCATCTTTTCTCTCCCAAAGTTTATAATTGTAAAATTGATGTACAGTTTTCCAATAGTGAAGTGTTTATGTAGTTATCTCTGCATGCCATTTTTGTGTAGAAAATCAAACTACTAAGAAAAATACTATCCTTTCATCTAACCACCATTCTCTGCACAGTGCCTAGCAATTTTGTGCAATGGGGAGAAAAGGAAATGTAACTCAATGTGTTCAGGAGGGCAAGTGGAAGCACAAACATACATAGTGCTATTTATAAATGGTAACAGATGTATGGATATGAATTTATAGCACAAAACCACAATGCATCCTCACTGCACTCAAATTTGGATTTGTTATGTTTAGCTCATATGAATCATAAACATAATTAGATTTATCACAAATGTTTATTGCCTTTCCCTGCATAAGATAGTAACTCCAGAAGAGTAGAATTAACATGTTCATCATACAGTCATAATTCATATGTTTTTCTGCCCAGCACTTTTGAACAACCAGTGGTACATGCGTGACTGTCCCATCAGGGAGCAGACAGTTTCATCAGTGATATAAGCTGCCCAGTGAGACAGGTATGCATGCACCACTGGTGATTAAAGGAGGTAGGACTGTGTTAAATCTGTCATTTTAATTGTTATAGTCACAGGGAATGGTTGTCATACAGTGGTTGCATAGCAAGTATTTGTTGGATACATAAGTTAATTCATGAATGTGCGAATGAATAAATGAACCTAATTATACTGAAAAAAGGAAGGAATAAGTAAGGGATGTGAATGAATGAAAAAGTGTACACAATAGGTGTGGATCATACTGAGGTGGTGAGACAGCAATAGTATTTGAGCTCTTGTCTTTAAAATGACTAGTAAGCACTTAACTCATGCTCAAAAAGGAAAGCTTCTGTGGTACAGGAAGGAGAAGTTGCAGGTTTACTGGTGTTAGGAAAATGACATGTGTTTGGCAATTGGGGCATATACACAGTTTAGTGAAAGGGGAAGATATACCAGACAATTTCTGCATGAAATAGGGTATGTAATAATAATGTAGTGAATGGAAGTGAATTTTATTAATAAATGACATATGATATATTTCATCATAATTTCATATACTTTGATGTAATATCATTTGTTATTTTAGTCTCTTTTTATTGCAGTATATTTATCATTAACAAAAGTTAAATTCTTTCATTGGAAGATCCAATTGTCACACAAAAATTATGCATAGTTTTCATACATATTTCAGAGTTTCACTGAGAAAGCAGAAATATATCTACTTATTTTACAGTTTTCATGTGCCAAGTGTTGTTCTAGCCCAGAGGTCAACAATAGTTTTGTAAACAAATTCCAGGGTGTGTAACACACAAGTGTATCTGATTTTTCAACTGTTCTAGAGTAGGATGAAAGCTATATAGTGTATGGAAATGCACAGGTGAAATGCACTTTACTGGGTGAACTGAGGGGGCGAGCTTGGTTGGGGGGCTCAAGCTGAAGGAGAATGAAGACTTAAGTTGTGAGGTAAAGCCATGCTTAACATGTTCCCAAACCCTAGGAAACAGGGAGCAAGGGACGATGACACCAATAGACACAAACAAAGGAACCCATGAAATCAGGGACTTGGAAACAGCTCTACATTCTTGGGTCCAGTATCTCAACTCCAAAGCCAGGACTTTCCTTGAGGCAACAGAGGCTTGTTGGTCCATAAGTCAATGTAAATTGAGTTTCCTTGCAATTGTTGTTTCTCTACATATTTGAGTTTCTGAAATTCAGTTTGGCAGGTTAGGGTTAGATTACTCTGACAGCTGACACTTCCAGAAAACTCTAACGCGTCCAGCCACAGCATGGGCTCTAAGGTTCAGTTCTCTGCCTCTTTTTCTCTCCACAGCCCCATGATTCATTTATCTTATTTGATAGTCAAAGGAGAATCTTGAAAATTAAACGTATAATGACTTGGCCTACAAAAGTTACTTAATATATTTTCGGCAAGTGGATAAAAAAATGAATAAAACACTTTCCATATTTACAGAAAATGCAAATTATTCATAGCAGAAAAGAACATTCAGGAAACCACTAATGAGCATGCTATAATGCCTTTTTAATTACATGGCGACTTAGGAGCCTTGCTGTTCCACAGTGCTAGCATCAGGGCCAGTAAGGGATAGATTTTATGCAAGCAGGGACTCAAAGTTGTAGAGATAGATGATAGATAGATAGATAGATAGATAGATAGATAGATAGATAGATAGATAGATAGATAGATAGAGAGATAGAGAGAGAGAGAGAGAGAGAGAGATGATAGAAAGATAGATGACAGATAGATAGATAGATGGCAAGATATTTACCATTTCACACAGTTGAACTGCATAATTAAATGACATTAAGCACACTCATCTTGTACAGCCATTACCACTATTTCCAGAAGTTTTCCTCTTCTAAAACTGGAACTTTGTACTCATTAAGACTGACTTCATTTTTCATTTTCCTCTGTCCTTCAGGGACCCCCATTCCACCTTCAGTTTCTATGGATTTCTTTTTCCTTATGTTTTTCAGAGTGTGTGTCTTCTTTTTAATTCACTGGAAGTAAAACTTGAATCAAATGAAGTAATAATTCATTTATTTTAAGAACATGATTTTAGGAGATAAACATCACAAAATCATTTAACTTGTCAATTAGTAAATCTGACATGTTCCATTTGTTTCAAACAAACCATTATAAATATAAATTCTCACAGAATCTTCATCCTGCTAAGAATTTCTGCATGTGATTTTTTTTGGAGTCTTGAACAGATAAAAACCTGAAAATGCAACACATCACTCAAGATGAATTGAATAAGACTTAATTATTAAACTATTAAGTGATCTTAATAAGTATCCTCTGAGGAGAAGAAAGTATCATCTTCATTATTAGTATCACTAATATTCAATTGAAACCAAGGGTTCTTCTAAGCCTGGGCTCTAGACGTATAACACAAGCCTTTCTTTGGACTTGTGTACATACACAATGTTATTGTAAATATAAGCTGCACCTGTCTATTGCTTACTTGCGCCAGTTACTATGATAAATGTCACATAGGCCTGGAGGAAATACAATAGGTTACAAGGCTGCCTTTTATAATTATCATTGAGGCATTGAGTGCAGCTGTCGCTGATTTTCTCCTTAATGACAGCACTCCTGAGTTTTAACTGAGCAAACAACTGTCTGTTTGCATTCCATGTCTTTCTGGGGCCCCAGTAGACCAGTGATAAATGAACCCAAGGTATTAGAGCAGTAAACTTATTTATTTAAGACATCACGTTTTGGGGCATCTATTTTTGTACTTCGGCTTTAATCTTACTAATCCAATTCATTTTATAGAGGAAGACACATAGTTAACCTGCCTGGCTCAATAGGGCTTTGCATACCACAGAGATGATCCCAAGGTCCATGCTGTTTCATACCAGAGAGCATCGCACACACCACCGCTAGCATTCTTCAACCCTAGTAATTTCTACAAAACAAAAGGCTGAGCAAGACAAATTGCATAGGGAGGAGCTGAATAAGTTAGGCCCTATGGAACATAGTCTCTCTGTTGGCTAGAGCTCAAATTCTGGAATCTGAGGTTAGTTTTGGAGCTCTACTGCATGCCTGAAAAATGAGATGAAGCCATGACTCTGACACTGCAGTTAGTCAGGGCCCACAAACAGTTCTGCTAATAGCACTCAAGTGCTTACAATTCTGCAGTGAATCCCTATTGCCCTCATGGTAGAGAGCCTGAAGTCTTTAGCTTTCTCTATAGCATCTACCTAATCTGTACCTAACTTATCTTTCTAGGCTCAGCATCTTTCCATTTCAAGAGTAGTGCATTATTCTCTTTGAAAACACAATGCTGTCACGACTTTGCCTTTGCATTTCTTCTGAATCATGTTAAACATATTATATATAATCTCAATTCTGTGACTTCTCCTTTTGCTAAAATACTATTCATTCCTCAGCATGCTTTACAAGGATTAGTGTCTGTGAAGTCCTTCCTAACTCCCTCAGATTTAATGAAGGACAATTTCTCTATTCTGCAAAGTACTGCACACAAATTCTTTAACATGCTATATAAAGGACTACAAACTTTCTTTTGTTTGTTTCTTGGTACCAGGAATCAAACTCAGGGCCTTGTGCTTATTAGGCAAGTGCTGTGCTACTGAGCTATATCCCTGGTCACAGGACTACAAACTTTCTGAAAGTAGTGAGTTAAATTTCTCATCTCAGCACTTGGGACAAGTGCCCAGCATAGTAAGACACTACATGGAAATCTGTTGGATAAAGAGGAGATTACAGTAAGGTAGGACAATATATTGAAATAAAATGTTAAAAAGGTATATCTTATTATTCAACTAATAGTAGATATGATAAAATAATTTATTGCATTTTTACATTTATACATACTGCAATATATTGATGTTTTCATATCTAGATAAATGTTTAGACTGTTAATAATAAGATTTCATCTAGAGATGCAAAGTTATTTGATAGTAATGAAAAAATACACATTTTGTTTATTGCAAATCATTACAGAAAAAATAAAATGTAGTGATTGGATTGTAATATGTGAAGAAAATAACTTACTAAACTTTTGAGTTTTTATTTGGTTAAATATTGCTCTTTTAAAAGGAGTTGTTTTGGGTTCTCTTGTAGAATTTCTCTCATTTCTATAAAATGAAACACAGCAATAACAGCAATTAATGAGCTTCTAACAATAAAAGCATCAAATAAATGGAAAGTTATCCACTGGGACCCTATTTATAGAGTGAGGGGGATTAATAACTAAAGCAGTTAATTAATATGTAAGACATGATTTTCTTTTCAGATAAGGTCTTACTATGTAGTCTAGGTTGGCATCGAGCTTCCTCTGTAGACTATCTCCTTCTGCAACCTCCTGTATCCTGGGCTATAGGACATGCCACCACTGACAGTGTTGATGCTTTTTATGCAACAAAATTACCTTTCAGAGTGCACTTTTTGCTTTAAAAATAAATTGATTAGAATTGCCCCATAGGAAACCTTCTATACCTAAATGATCTTTTCTTTTGTGGATGCTGCCTGGATGTCATAACAAAGAGGGTTTTCAATTTCAGCTCACATCAGAAGCTCACATCAGAAGCTGCAGAAGCTGCAGAAGCTGCAGACGCTAAGGGACTAAAAACCACCTTCTATCATAACACTGTGGGAGACTCACAGACTAGACAGGCAAAATGCCATGTGATTTCATGGTGCAACTTACCCTAATTTTTAAATTTTATATAAAGATGGAAACAGCATTATATATAATATATATAATATAATATATTCACTATAATATATAAAATATATATATATATATATTCTTTTTCTATAGACAGGGTCTTGCTTTCTAGCTCAGGTTGACCCTAAGCTCACTATGTAGCCCAGGCAAGCCTCAAACTCAGCAGTCCTCCTGCCTTTGCCTCCCGAGTGCTGAGATTTCAGGAGTGAGCCACCACACCCGGCATGTGGTATGTGGTACTGATTGCTGGTGGGCGGGAGTCACCACACCCTGTATTGTTGTATGTGGTTACCAGGGATTGAACCATGGATCTTGCACTTTTCTAGGCAGGCTCAAGAACCTGCTAAATCTCTGGCCCTTCCCCAGATATTTTACATGCATATTATTAATTACAGCTTACTTTTCCTACAGTTTTTAATTTAAAATTTGCATATAAGTGCACAATTCTGAAGCTTATATTTACTGTACTGATAAACGGATACAAACACACATGTATATAATTAAAAATCCTATCTAGAATATAGCTTGCCCTCTTATCTCACTGAAATGTTGCATCCAAACTAATTCTTTCAAAATGTTGACTAGAAAGTGTTTTTGCCACAAAAAAATAACTATATAGGATGGTAGATATTCTAATTAGTTACATTTAGTCATTCCACAATGTATGTGTATTTTAAACGATCATGTAGTACATGACAGAGACACACAAATTTTTCTGTCACTCTAAAGGAAATTAGAAGGAAACGGAAAGTGCCCCGTACTCTAGAGAAGTTCTCCACACCACTTCTAACTCATTCCTGTTGTCATCTTCCTAATAGTAAGTTTGATGTTGAAAGTTTTCCTCCAGAGATTAGTTGTGGTCATTCTGGGACTTCGTGTAAACATAATCCTATGGTGTATGGTTGTCTTGTTCCATTTCCTGTCCTTATAATATCACAGATTGGGTAACTTGTAAAGAAAAGAAATTTATTTTTCAGTTGTGGAGTCTGGGAAGCTGTGGATAAAAGTGCCTCGTGTGGTGAGGGCTTTCTCACTACTTCATAATTTGGCAGAGGGATGGCGGGACACCTGATTAGAGAGGGAGGGAGGGGAGAGGAGGGGAAGGGGCGAGAGAGGAAAGAGCTCTGAAGCAAAACTACTTCATCAGTGTTGGCCCATTCCCTCCACAGTGGGATTAATTCACTCTGGAGGATGAGCCCTCAAGATCTGGTAACCTGTCCTCACTCCACATCACCACAATGGCAATTGCATTTTAACATGCATTTTGAAGGGACATACAAAGTACAGCAGTAATGTGTGAGTCTTCTTCACTCACAGACTAAGTTTTGTGATTTAGCCTTTTCATCCCCTGGATTAGTATTTCACGATTTTTTTTTTACTAGAGTTGCATTTTATTGTCAGAATATGCTGCAGTTTATTTCACTAGGTATCAGATCTGTACTGTTTGGATATTAAAAAAAACATTGCTATTTACTTTCTGTGCAAATGTATTTTTCTTTTTATTGAGAATGACGGAGGGCATTGTGATGGTGATTGCTGGGCGTCTGAGTCCTCTGGGCAGGCCCTGCTAGGCACCTACCCTTGCACAGGAGGAAAGATTTGACACTGCCCGCTGCAGGCCAGGACCCGCAGCGCTTGTTTTTCTGCCTCTTGCCCTGGTACTGCTCCTTGTGATTCATCCGTGTGCCTTAATCTTCCCAGCTACAGTGCAGCCTGAGTCCCATAAGCAGCTCATTCACTCCTCCTTCTCTCAAAGCTGTAGTTTACACTATGTTTTAGACTGCATATCGACACGGGCCACAATTAGCCTGGATAAATGCCTCATTGGTATGCTGATTAATTTGGAGGTTAAGTTTTATCACTTGTTCACTTATTCTTCTCACTTCCAGCATAACATGGAACAATGGCTTTTAAAGTTTCCCCTTCATGTATTGTCAATCTAGCCCCATAGGTACTAGCATGTACCCCCCTGAGCATGACTCTGGGTCCAACAAACCCATGTCTTACTTTTCTACTGTAAAGTTTTACGTTAGCACAATAGTAGCCACCTGTACGCCCTTAATCTCTTTCCCTGAGGGATGCAAGAAATAATTTATATGGTTATCTATCTGATATGACAAATGGCAAGATGTGTGCATGTGTGCAAAAGTGGCAAAGTGAGATTTTTTACCCACGGTATGTCCATTTAACTAATTTTGTATATGTTTACCTGAGCGTTACAGTGGGTCCAACAGACCCACATCACTTCAGGATTTGTTAAAAAAGATGTCACCAGTTGATGTGTGATGATGGAAAGCCATGTTTATGCACCTTTATAACAAAAGTAGTGTTAGGATTTAAGAGAGGGTTGAGAGACAGTGGCCAAAATATTTGATAAGTATGAAAATAATGTGCATCCAAAATGCACTTAATTTATGATCTGAAAATAAAAGAGGAACCTTAAGTGCCTGACTAGAGATAAATCTAAATGTTAGATATTATTTTCAGCATTTCTGTCCATAGTAATATGATGTTTATTATATACATTACACATTCAACGAATGTCTGTTGAACTCACTAATAAGTGAATGAAGTAGGTCTTTTCAAAAAGGTTCATATTAAGACACAACAAACATTTTTCTCTGTTATTTGGCAGCGAGGCTAAACCACAGCTGGTCAGAGCTGGCAGATGCTTGAAATACACATAAGGATCAAATGTCCAAACACATTTGGGAGCAGGCTCTTTCCCATGTTGTGCGTCATCTGTGAGTAGATTAGAGAGACTGTCCATAACATTTTTTCATTAAAAAGGCAGTAATTTATATGAAATAGAAGTGGTAACTGTATATGGTGATAATACTCTATTGAGTACTCTGTTCAAATAATTTCATTAGTAAATAGCATAAACTGTAGAGAAATCTTTCATTGTGTGTTTTGTAGAATAATAGTGATACAGTGAATCAAAACTGAAAATAGTTCATTCACTGATTCCTAATCCCAGATGTATTAATTTTACTTCAGATCAAAAGCTCAAACACTACATGAGAGGTCCTGCCACTTATGAAGACACAGGGATGGGGAGAAAGGCAGGCAGAGAGGCGGTGGCAAAGAGCCAAACGTGCTGAGCACAAGAGAAAGGAAGTTTGGATGAAGAGTGGCTTTCATCATTAGTCATACTCATTAGACCCAGCAAGTGTGGATCTATCAGGGTCAACACGCTACTGCTCTTGATAAGGAGATCGTAGAGCGCCTTGCCTTGGCCAGACTTTCTCAGCTATCAAGAAACCCAGCACGGTCCTGAGGTCACAGTCCCTGATAGCTGCTCAGGAAAATGACAGTCATCATAGCATATATTGACCAGCACGTTTACAGACCATCTGAAATTTTGAGTAAAAAGATTTTGTGTAAAAGAGCATTGATCATATAATCATATGTCTGTCTGGAAGGATGGCTGGCTTTGGGAGGAAGATCAGTATTCTTTTGTGGTTATACGTCTTAGGTTTGAGGTAATTGTGAGAGAAATAAGGTAGCTACGTCTCAGAAGCAAAATACATATATAGAAATGTTTCTTTAAACCTCAGATTCAAAGCTAGGGTTAGAGACAGAGACAAGTTTCAAGGCAGTAAAACAATTTTGCAGTTGGAGGTGTTTGAATAAAATGTTCTAATCTCAGGGTATGGTTTCAAAGAATGTAGGCAAAATATAACAGAACTTAAGAGCTTTTTATGTTGGCTGGTTAATCAAAAAGTAATCACTTCCTGGAGTGTTTCAGAAACATTGAGTCATAGAGATGTTCAAAAGTCCTTTATACCTTTTGCTACTCAGAGCTGGACTGTAAACTCTTCATTTTATTTGAAACTTTGCAACAATTCTGATGCATTTAATGATCCTGAGCCTTGATCAAATAAGACCATCTTGAATAATGCACCTTGGACACTAAATAAAGGATCTCAATGATATGAATGGATCCGTTATTTGAAGATCAGCATTTGAGAGTCATTACAAACTTCTTGCTTCTGGACTGTATAATTATTATAGGAGGAATAACATTTGTAAGTAGAGCTTTTTCCTATTATAACTTCGTCACTTTTTGGCCATGTAATCTTAGGAAACTCACGTAAACCTTCTGAGCTTGTTCTTCATTTTAAAATGAGAATAGAAATAGTTAATGTGTTAGCTAAACAAAATGGCACCTAATAACTAGAACTGTTAGAAGAATTTTAAAAGATGAAGGAAGAAAGAAAGAAAACAAACAAAACAAAACATGGCGGAGCAGTATGTGCCAGGAACTCAGCTTCTCCAGGACAAAGCGCTCAGAACCTGGGAAACAACAGGTGAGAGAGGACCTGAGGCGAGCGGAGGGCGCGCGGGGACAGGGGGGAGCCGAGGGCAGAGGGTGGAACGATACAGAAGACGCACATCACCAGCGCACCCGCACAGAGCCCTGCGTAGGCGCCTTCCTGGACGCAGTGGAGTCAACACGTTTACCGCGCTGGAGAAAAGGAGATCTGACCTGACAGGGCGAGTCCTATGCAGCCAGAGGCTCCTGAGAGAACACAAACCACTTGTTCCCCAGCAGCCCCCAGAGTCAACAGTGGTGTGACCGTGGACCCCGCCCTGGGGCACAGGACGCAGAGCAAGGGCAGGAGAGGACTCAGGCTGGCACTGCACTTGCAGAACAGCCCACAGTCACTTCGCCAAGAGAGAGATGAGGGAGGGATTCCGCTGCTGGGGCGGCTGGGACCCCCAGGCTCTGCTCTGGGACGGGTGACCCATCCTCCACGCTCACAGAGCTGCACGGCGACACTGCTCTGCTCTGGTCTCAGCCGCCCTTGGTTTTCAGTTTGAACAGACACCCTGCTCGGAGTTCTGCTCCTCAGCATGAGCCCAAGGAAAGGAGCTATGAATCCAAAACAACTGAACGTTTAAAAAATTATTTTTAGCTGTATTATTCTTTCATTTTTATTCTCATTGTGCTTATTAAATTTTTATTTCTTCCTTTTTCATATGACTCCCCACACTTTTATCCCATTTTTAAAATACTATGCTTTATTAAGAGTGTTTGTATATCTGTGTTTTGCCTACATTGACCTGTCCAAAGTACTTTTATTTTGTTTTGTCTGGTTGTGTTTTGTTTTTTTCTACTCCTGATACAATTCTTCGAGGGTAAGGAAACTCCCTTCTGTTCATTTACACCTCCAACCTACTTTTCTTTATAGCTCCTTCTTGACCTTTTTCCTGTGTTTTCTTCAATCTCAGTCTTACTTTTCTCTATTATCTGTCTTTTCAATTGAATCCCTTAATTTTTTCTCTAATATTTATGTCAAGCACAGGATCTTTCCCCATTGCTTGCACTACTAATTTTGTACATGGTCTTCCCTGTTATATCTTTCTAATATCAATAAGTCCCCTTACCTTTCTCCTGCATCCTTTTTCCCATACTGTAATCAGAAGACTTACACAGAAAAAAAAATTGTTGTCTTTCTAATTATATTTCATTCTCTTACCCCTTTGGCATTATACAAGCCTTTATCTTCCTGGACCTTGTATGGCTGATTCTATAAAACTACTGTTGAATGTTGTTTGTTTGCCAGTGGGGGAAACACAGCCAACACATTTGATGCATATTAATTGTGGGTAAACTTGGTTGTTATAAGGCTTACATTATAGCTGTGGATTTCTTCTCTAAACTCAAAGGACACCCAAAACAGGGTCTTGTGGCATGTCATTCCTCAACTAACCCAGACAGACTCCACTACAACAGATTAGCCTGTTAATATTGTAGTGGAATTACTTGCATAGGAATTATTCAGACTCAGAGGACAGTTGAGGGCCAGTGAACTTACTGCCAAACCCACCATTTCATGAGGGAGAAGAACAATAAAGTTTCTGAACCCAAGATCACAGGCTCAGTCAAGAATGCCTGCAATGTGCAGGAAGAGGCCCTGAGTCCGAGTTAACCTCATTTTGTAGAAGACTGACCACAAGAGTAATTAGGGCGTGACCACACAGACTCCCTATCAAGGAAGTGACTTGGGAATTATATAGGCAATGGCTCATTGGAATATCTAATTAGTGTTTCCAGTGTATATTTTATTGATTTAAGTTTTTTACATGTTTCTGGAGTTATTTAGTAATATCTACCACAGTTTCATGCATAGGAAGCTGTTACTCTTGTAGAATGATTCTTTCATTGGCTCTGATTTAAAAGATGTCTAGGTTCTTTCACTCATTAAGTGGGGAAAGAGTAATGGGGAAGACTATCATATGGAAATGTAAGATTAAAGCTGTGGATGTTGTTACAAGTGAAACAATTCTTGTGGCAAGATACAGGGACAGAATGGAAATCACCCAAAGTAAATAAAAGAAGTAGCATGTACTAGAACTGGACATACAAAAATTGCTCACGGGGAGGTGACATCCTACTAAAAAGCTCTATGTAACTACATACTTGCTTAATTATCTATTCCCCACCCAAGAATAAACTTCCCCCCAAAACGCATGCAAAGAAAAAGAGGGGGACTCATTTAAAAATTGAATTAAAAAATAAATGCACAAATACACTTATGAGTAGGAGAATGGGAAACAAGGACATAGATCTCTGAACCATCCAACTCCCCCAAGGCAGAACAAGGAGCCACAAAAGAAGAAAATAAATACCAAATAGAAGATATTGATTAAAAGTTATTCAAATGGATGAAAAAAAATAGATGAGTTCTAAATAAAGCAAAAGTTTACAGCCATGGCACTTAATATGCTCAATTAAGGAGTAAATTTCAGGAAAGTAGGTTAAAAACTACATAAACTAAGAAGACAGTTCAAAACTTGAGTGACAGATTCAACAAGGATATGGAATCCTCTAAAAGATATCAGATGGAAATATCTGAAATTAAAAGCAGTATAGATTATTACATTCTAAAAATAACCAGTGTGAAGACACAGTATCTGATATAGAGGACAAAATGGGGAATTACAAGAAAGAGCTCAAAGAAGTCAAAAGGAAAATAAGAGAACAAGAGAAGACTACTCAGCGGCTAGTAGATGACAACACAAAACTAATCCAAGGCAGCTGGAGTTGGAGAGAGCTAGAAGACTGCATAGATGGATTCACCAACATGCTTACAGAAATTATCAGGATTTCTCACATATAAGAAAAGATTTCAAAGTCCAAATAAGTAATGCTTATAGAACTCCAAACAATTGCGATGAAAGAAATTTGCCAAGGAATATCCTGATTAGATTTGCAGTTATGCATAAAAAAATTTAAAGGCAACCA
>PVIC010033490.1:0-20134 GCA_004025085.1 Thryonomys swinderianus | reverse complement strand
CATGTTAGTGTAGTTTTGATTTAGAGTAGATTGCAGATGTGTTGCATATATTTATATCTTAAAAGTCATGCATATTAAATTTTTTTTACTTTTTTGGTACATATTCTTATTTGTAAACTTAGATTCATTGTAATTTTTATCCCCCAAAGCTTACTAGGACTCTAACTCCAATCATGTTGATTTATAAATTATTTTAGAAAATATTACTGAATGATCACATGTCATATTCAGTGAGGGATCTTTTTTTTTTTTTTTTTTAGACAGGGTCTCACTTTGTAGTTCAGGCTAGCTCTGAGTTCATTATGTAGCCCAGGCAAGCCTGGAACTCAGCAATCCTCCTGTCTCTGCCTCCCAAGTGCTGGGATTACAAGCGTGAGTCACCACGCCTGGCACTGTGGTATGTGGTATTGATTGTTGGTGGGCGTGAGTCTCCATGCCCAGCATCATATGTGGTTACTGGGGATCGACCTCAGGACCTTGCGCTTGTGAGGCAGGCACTGGAACCACTGAGCTAACCCTCTGGCCCTCAGTGAGGGATCTTAAAGATTACTTTGAGAGACCAGACCCCCACTTGTGAGGCTAGCCTCAGTGCTGTACCTTATGTTTCCTCCGTCGGCAGCCTGGGGACAGACTGAAGGGGAAGAAGAGCCACTGGTAGTAGAATAGACAACCTACTAAGTACTGGACTCTGTCCTCAGTCTTTGGCTTATGGTGGGTCCTACACACAGCAACACCCTGGTCCAACTTAGGAAATCCTGAGGCTTCAGACTTCGGAAGTCACCCTCACGCACTCTGTTGGAAGTCTTACAGTGTTTCATAGCATGGGTGTTTAAAAACAGGAAGTGCTATTTGATGAGGTCATCGTAGGTGCTCCGTGTTATCTGCCTCTGCTTTGGATTTTGTTCTTCCCTTTGCCACAAATAGCTGCCACCTGCCACCATTTGGCTTACATGTGTCTCTTGTTCCCTGTTCCATGAAAACATTCATATACCAGGTTGACCTGGGCTTGTCTGTTTAGCTTCTTGTTCTGTGAAAATATAACTTTATCAGCACTTGGATTTACTCTGTTGTCATCTTTATGAATTTTCATTGATTTTTTTGCCCATTTTCACTCTCATAACCCACATCAGATTCCCTTGGTCCTTTGCCTTCTCATACAACATTTTGCCCATTTTGTTGTGGCATAGAGGATTATGCAATCATTTACCAAACACTGAGCACTTGGCTTATGGTTGTTCAGGGACCTGGGGATCCAGTGGTGAACAGATGGTGATTGACCTTTATTTCTCACATTCAATCTCATGCCCATGCACCAATTCGTGTTCCTTTCTGTTCAGAGAATCCCTCGAGGTTATTCATTCATCGCGTATGTTCAGCTAATGTTAGTTGTGGAGGTAAAAAAGAGCAAAACTAAGATATTCTGGGTAGGGACCAATGGTAGAAACAGAAAATAAATAAAAAACATAATAAAGGAGTTATCTAATATGAGATGATACAATAGATGCTGTAGAAAAATCTTAAAGTAGATTAAGGGTTCCAGGAGTTCTGGAAGTGAGAGAGTAAGGGTGGGTTGCAGTATAAGATAAATTGTATTAAATATGCACAGAATTAAGTATTGAGAACTATGCCTCACTTAGAATGTAAGAGAAATGCAGAAATGTAGCATGCTGCTATAGAGTGCTGTCAGAGGAGATCAAACAGTCTAAGTATGGTGGTAAAATAAAAACGGTATAGAATATGACCAGCACTGTCATCACTCAGTGTGAGTCCATTCTCTATTGCTAATAACAATACTACCAAGGACTGGAAGGTACTACAGGAAAGGTGTTTATCTTAGTTCATGACTGTAGGGGCACAATGTCCAGGAGCCACATCCGGTGATGCTTTCTTGTGGGCACAGTCCAGAGGTGGCAGAGGGTACCACATGGCAAGAGACAGGGAGAGTGCATGTTCACGTAGGTGTTTCCTCTGGTTTCTTTCCCTCTTCTCAAAAAGCCTCCAGCTTTCAGTCATGGAAACTCCACCCAAATGACATACCGTAACCTTTACGCCTCCTAAAGGCCCCCACCGTAAAACCATACTGAGATTAAGTTTGGCCTTCCTGTAATTCCTTACACTGGGTATTAAATTTCAACACCTGCAGCACTGGGGACACACATTCAAATCATATCCAAGCATAGCACTCAGCTTAAGGATGGTATCACTGTGTCTTCCCAATGATACATACAACTGCATTCGAAATGCTTGTAGGTAGGCTCTCAGGTGTAACATAAGAAATGTAGGTGATACTTGAGGGAGAACCGCTTGACTCACCTCATTCTTACTATATAGAGAGACTGAGACAGTGTCTCTGAATCACTTAGAGTTGATTGATTTTTAATCTGTCAACCCATACTATTTAATGCATATTAGTTTTTCTGTTATCAATAATTATAATCTGGAAGTTTGTATGCTTTTACTCTTAATAAGTGAATATTGCTTTGTTAGTAGGGAAATTGACTAAACATTAAAAGCCCTTTCAAGTTCTGTGATTCCATTGTGTCTTCTGTAATCACAAAAATACCATTAGGAATTGTGAATACTCAAGAGGTATTTAATTACTTAAAACAAACAGATCATCACAGAACACACACACACACACACACACACACACACACACACCCACCCACCCTGTTCAAAAGCTTTGTTACTTCCAACATAAGAATGTAAGTGTTGTTTTTATTTCCTTTTTCTTTGTTTTACCATAAAGGAATTGGATCACTGGACTAATTCTGTCAAGTAATTAATCTGGAATGAGTTAATTACAACATGTGAGTCAGGTCTATAGCCACTGCTGAGATTGTTTACCAAGGAAACCTAAATCTATCACACAGTTTAAGCTGGGTTTTTTTTTGGGAGGGGGAAGAGCAGGAGCTGGGTGAACAATTTGTTGCTATAAATACACCAGATTGTTATAAGGCTACATCCTGTTTGGAAGTGATCTCATCTAATATGTCTGCTCGTGGTTAGCAATTTTCTGCCACACGGAGCAGGATATTATGGTATGGCACTCTTAGCCTTCGAAGTTGAAGCTGTAAGGGTTCCTCACTGCCCCGAAGAAGGATTTGTAAGATATTATCCCCAAGGGTCTCAAACTTGAACTAAACTTAGTGTACATAGAGACTTGTTACAAGTAATTTTATATCTTGTGTTTGTGCATTGCTTTGCTCCGGCGATTGTTCTTTGAGATTACTTGTGCATTGTGTGTAATCATCGATTAGAGAAAAATGTCAGGTCTCTTTTTATTGATTTGGAGGATCCCTTTGTAAGGATGCTGCTTGCACCTGGTCAGGTGTTCAGGGACATGCTTTCTGTCATCGCTGTTCTCCCTAGGTTACCACTCAGATAAACAGGTGTCCCTTGGGCCACAAGCTACACTTGCAGGATGATGGACACCAGCCACTAGAAAGGTGGCACCGACTACTAGAAATGTGCCATTTCAAATTGAAACGTGATGCAAGTGCAAAAGGTATGCCAATTCCAAAGACTTAGTACAGTACTAAAAAAGGATACAAAATATTTCATTAATAATTTATGCTGATTACTCATTTTGGATAATTGGGGGTAAATATATTATTAAAATTAATTTGACTTGTCTTTTTATATTTACAGCATTAGGCTAAAGTCTCTTTGCTCTGCCAGTTTTTTCTTTTATTACCCACAGGAAGATCTTTAAGACCAGCCATGTCATTTCCATAGCCTGTGTGTGCACGCGCACACTCATGTTCATGCATGCAGGTCCATGAGAAGCGCAAAGAGCAAAGGAAAGCAAGTTCTTTGGACCAGTTGGCCTGAGGTGCCACTCACTTTCACTGTAAGGAAGAAAGTGTAGCGGAATACAAATTAGCTCCCATAGGCAAATTTGCTCTTTGTTTTAAAATAGGACGAATCATAGAAATACCAGGCTTAGCTGAGTTCAAAGGTCATTACACACACAACTTCCATGACTTCAATATAGTGGCAAACGTGAGGTTTTAAACATTACTGTTGTTGCTTTCCATAGTTAATAAAGCTGATTAAGAGTTTAACCTCCTGGCTGGAGACTTAGCTTAGTGGCACAGCATCCACCTGGCAAATGTGAGATCCTGAGTTTGATTCCTAGTTCCAAAAACAAAACAAAACAAAAAACCCACCACACAACCGGCCTGTACCTCAGTTAATAGTCCTGATTTGAGCAAAGCATATATGATATATTTTATTCTATGAAATTTTATAAAATAAAAATTTCTGGTTGTGATACTCTTCAAGGTCTTACAACTTATACTTATTTATGTATAAATTGTGGAAACAGTTATAGTAGTCCTTCTGGAGAAAAATTATTTTGTAGCTTACACTGCTTTTGTTAAGTATTTAACAATATTTGTTAGCATTTATTATTTATATTTATTATTTATTATATAATAATAGATACAGCATTATCTATTATTTCTGAAAAAATAAAGGGCATTTTAGAGACCAAGCCTACATGATTATCTAAGTTAATAATTTAACGTGTTATAGTCCAGTTTTGCCATAATCTTGTCATAGAATATGCAATAGCATATGTGAACATTTTCATTATTTTATTAGCTAAAATAATTAGATATCCCATGTGGGGAGCCCAGGGGGGTGGGCTGAGCATCACTTAAATAATCATGCTATTGAGTTAGAAGGAGGGCAAGGAGAATATGGAGGAATGCTGTCCAATGGAAATATATTGAAAGACACATATAATATTTCCTTACAGTCACGTGGATGACTTTCTACAGCCCAGAGAAAGATAAGCATTTGGGAGAGAGAGGACATGAAGGCTTAGTGGGAAGAAAGGATTATGTGGGCGTGAAGTTTGGAGCTCTCCATCCCTATGCAAGTGTCATGCAAAGCACTATGCACATGTGAATAAAACTATCTACACTTTAAGATGATCATAGACTTACACTATGTCATAGCTGAAAATAGTGACCTGACAGTCAGCCTCTCATTCAAAATCCAAGAAATTAGGCCCAGAGAAGCCAAGTAACTCACCTCGAGTCCCACAGTGGAAGGAGTGGAAATTGTGATTCCTACTACACACTGCTGCACTAAGGGTACCATGATGAACGGGATGGATAGTCCTTGTCTTTAAGGACTTTATAGTGTTAGAGGTCACAAGTTCATCCAGTTGTGTCACAGAAGCCACTTCTACCTTCCAACACATGTATATGCTTTTCCCTAACCTTGTTCAATATTGGTGGGAAGCAGGTGATAGAAACAATATTTTCAGGGACGTTTGTGACAAGCTCTGAAGGACTCCAAGATTTTTCCTCCATTCATGAAAAATGAAACATTGAAAGAAGACAGTGAAATCCTCTTCTCTGTAAACTACACTGAACAGTATCTGTAGGGGGAGGAAAAAAGAATGACCTCTTCCGTTGAAATTGTACTGGAAACTGCCTGGTGGGCTGAAGGAGGAACTGGACTCAAACCCTGCCTTCCCGAGTGTGAGAAAGGCTGGTCTTCATGTGAGCTCCACCCATCAATGCTAATTTACTTTGCAGACAACTTGGTGTGGACCCTGAGTGTTGTGAAGGACAAGTGCTTGTGCTTGTGCTTGTGCTTGTGCTTGTGCTTGTGCTTGTGCTTGTTGGAGCCTCGTGGGTCCTGGGGCCACAGTGCCACAGGACCATGTTAATTCTAGAGAGACAACTATTGTCCATGGTCATGAGAGTATAATCATTAAATCATTAAATTTTCCAAAAGATAATTAATAGCATTTAAGACTTGTAAACTTTGAACCACAAATACAAAAATTCCTTTTCATCCTGTAATTCTCTTCATTCTATATGAATTTCCTTGTAGTCATTTCTCATATGGGTAGTCAGGATGAATGTAATTTTATGATATTTTGCAGGTAAATATATCCTCAATTGCTTTTCCATGATGTTTCTAACTCATCGCAATTGTTATTTTAGTGAGTGCATAAGAATATTCCATTCACTAAGTATATCTCGGGCTTAAACGTTGTTAGCTAAGTTACTAGCAAGACACTCCTTGGTCCTTAACTAAAAATAACTGTGAGTGCTTAACTTTCACAATAAAATCACAGAGTCAATGTATAAAGCTACATTAAATGGATTCCCTTAGTGAAACAGCACATGCTACTATACAGAGTCATGAGCCTTTAGCAAAATGCTTTCTAAGTGTCCTTTGGGCTAAAGGAATTATGCAACATTGATAAACACTGTGGGCTCAGCTAACCCAGAAATTAAAAGAGCTGTTTTGTAGCCAAGGATCCATCTTGTAATAGGTCAGGAATGTAGATACTTTTTTTTATTGGTATATGGCTGCTGGAGTTCCCATTAATATATGTGGGGGGGCAACACTCAGGGTCCACACCAAGCTGTCTGCAAAGTAAATTAGCATTGATGGGTGGAGTTCACATGAAGACCAGCCTTTCTCTCCCTCAGGAAGGCAGGGTTTGAGCCCAGTTCCTCTTCCAGCCCACCAGGCAGTTTCCAGTATGATATATATGTATTTTAAAATCATATATAAATATATATATATTTATAAATTTATATATTTGTATATATTTTTATATATGTTACATATTTATATATTTTATTTATATATATTTGGAGTAAATCAAATGAAGTGTCATAAACTAAAATATTCAGATAAGTTCAAGGCAAATGCTGTAATTAATGATTGATAATGGTGACAAGTGGGCTATTCACAAACATATGATCACCCAGTCCTCTCTGTGGGTGTGTTGAATGAGGAGCTGATGAAATCACACCAACTCATGCCAGCAATTTCTTTCTCTAATGTAAACCTGGCCATGTTTTCTTACTGTCTACCTCTACTTGGAAAAAGTGCCCTCTTGTATGTATAGGTAAGACTGAGGTGTGGTGGGTTCACAGGCTCTTATGGCTTCTACCTAGGCGTCCCCCCACAGGTTCATGCTTTTGCGAGGGGACTGGATCATTGGTGTGTAACCCTGGATCATGAGTGTGATATTAGATTAGACCACTGATTGGCTTCGCAATTTGAGTGTGGCTAATGGATCTATTGAAGAGTGAAGACACAGCCTAGGTGTGGGTGACACCATCCAACAGGTTTGTACCTTGGATGGAATAGAAAGTGAAAGAAGAAGGGAGATCCAGAGCTTCCTGCCCCCTTTGGCATGAGCATTTTCTCCTCCACCACACCTCTCGGCCATGTTGCCCTGCACTGAAGCCAGTCAACTTTTGGCTGAAATCTCTACAGACTGTGAACTAAAACAAACCTCTCCTCTTTAACTTGTGGGTCCTGGGCATTTTGTCTCAGTAATGAGAAAGTCACTAAGACACAAGGTAAGATCAGCCATAGAACCAGTTAGGAAGAACACCTCTGATGTTTGTGCGTGCTGTGTGACACGTTATACCAACTTATGACTAGTGGGCATCTTCCCTATTTATGTGAACACTCAGGTTTACTTTAAATTATATCCAGGCCATGTGGTAAAGTTTTGCCTGCAGGGAATAAGCCACAGAGGCATATGACCCAGTTTCTGTGGTCAGAGCTCAAAGATACCCTGTGTATGTTCCGTGCCACAACTGCCTGTAAGACATCATATCGCAGATACTTTTAAAACTCACACTGTAGAAAGGGAATTAGTTTTTGTTTTGCTGAGGATTTTTGCTGTAACTCTTTTTTCTCCTGAGTACATTTCAACAGCATCTTTACAAATAGTTATTAGAGAATTGGGAGATGGTTCTGTCCTGCTGTCCTAGAATACAGATTTGTATAAAGCCATGTTTATTTTTCCTGGGCAAATAGAAAATAATTGATTGTGTCTCTGTCCTCTTGCCCTGACTGTCCAGGTAGTAAGGACACATGATTAATAAGGTGATAGATTAATTCACATCTGTGGAAAACATTTCAATGACCTATCACCTCAGGGCACAGAATTTTTTTTTTTTTTATGATTTGGAGGAAAAGCAAAAGATAACAGCACCATTACTTTTGGAAAAGACTGAACATGGGTCATTTTTATTTTTTTAAGATTTTGAAAAAAGGTAAAGGAAACAGATCATTTGTACTAGAAAAAGAGGGTGTGATATACAAGATTAAAAAATAACAAACAAAAAAAGAAAACACCTTACCTTTTGAGTACCATAAAAGGAAAATGAGATCTACTAGAGTTAGACCTACTTCCGAGGTCTTCTGACTAGTCGGTGATGATGCCTGAAGGGGGGATAGAGCTCTCCATGGGTAGAATTCTAGGTGTCTGGAACAATGTCCTTTGGACCTGCCCAAAGAGTCTCTTTTTTCACAAATTTTTGATAAAGCTCCTTCACAGTACTCCTTTATTTTTTTTAAACATTATTTTGAGTAAGTACAAGTATTCCCCTGAGCAGCTGACACAAAGAGCATATCTGAACTGTTTCCTTAATGAGTAAACAAGGTCGTTAAGAAAAAGTGACTGAGCTGGACACAGCTGAACATGGAGCGCTTTCCCACGAGTGACAACCCATGGGAACCTACTTTGCTTGAAGATAAACCTAAATATGAGAGACTTGTTCCTCATATTGAATTAAAATCTGCCCCATTCTGCTTTGGACCACACATTCCTGATGCTCATGTCAGAGTTGACAAAGAGCAAACTCACTTTTCTCGTACCTGCAGGTCTTCGTGTAATCAGGATCCCTTCTTTCTAGGCTTTGAAGATGTCAGTGAAGGTCCTTCCTTTTGAGATTTTCTTTCCAAAACTCAGGGATTTTTCATTCTAGTCTTATTCAGCTGTACACTTTTTTCTTTATTTCAGATGTTTTAAAAATATTCTAGTGTTCAGCAAAAGGGGTAGGTACGGAATGATAAGCTTAGGCGAGCAAATCCCAGATTTCTGGGACCATCTTGTTCTTGTAACTCATATTTCTGAGCCCCAGCTTTATCTGCTTATGGACAACTGTGTCACACTACTGACTTGTACTGATCTCATAGTTACATGAAACCCCAGGATTTGGGTGTTTTTCTTCAAGAGTTGTCCTTTTCTTCCTTCAATCTATTCACTAGATTTTTGTTGCATGGCTACTATGTGTTACACACATATCTTGAACTTTGGGATTGTTAGATTCATCTGTCCATGTTATACTTCATTTTAGATCTTGAGTCTCTAATCCAGGAGAATGAGGAATTTGGAATTTAAAAACATTGTATGGCTTTGTATCCTTAGCCCTAACTCAGAGACTGGTGCATGCCAAATAACTAAAATGCATTATAGAACTT
The DNA here is from genome assembly GCA_004025085.1 of Thryonomys swinderianus. NCBI lineage: Eukaryota > Metazoa > Chordata > Mammalia > Rodentia > Thryonomyidae > Thryonomys > Thryonomys swinderianus. The sequence continues at coordinate 10,870 of PVIC010033490.1, read as the reverse complement.
CACAGGGCCAGGGATGTAGCTCAGTGGTGCCACTGCCTGCCTGGCAAGCACAAGGTCCTGAGTTTGATCCCTTGTACTGCAAAAACAAAACAAAAGAAAAGAAAACTTCATGGATTGACCTCCTTCTCTGAGTAATGAAAATGTTTTAGGAGTCATTTCAGATCCTCTTCTATGATGTCAGTAACCTCAGTCCATTGGCTGGCACCCATCATTTAGGTTGTTTATATTATGGTGTCTGTTTTCATCACCAGCCAATCTAAATTGTGTATGGCAGTCAAAAACTTGCAAGGTGCTGATAACTGCCTTTGCTAAAATTTATATGCAGGACATCTTCAACAGCTTGCTAATCTACCAATCTAGTTCTTTTACCTAAAGGAAGTGAGGCCAGTCTGTCATTACCTATTCTAGTAATTACCACTTCCTTTTCTCTGTTGACAAACACTTATAATTTTTGTTGGCAATAAAGAATTCATGGGTTGATTGCTTTTGGCTGAAAAAAAGACATACGATATTTTTCTGTGTGGTTAAAAATTTCTTGAAAACAGTCTTCACTATTAACACCTTTCTTTTACTTGTTTGAGAAGCATTTTGTCTCCTCTGAGGGAGTTGCTATACTGTGGACAGTAACTTAATATTTTAGCCTGATAGTTTACAAAATATAGTTCAGGGATCTGTGGAAGCTTATCAGTTTCTTCACAGTATCTAAGGCTAGTCCTTATCAGAATTATCATGTATAATATAGTAATAGACATTTGCTTGTGTTGGTCACATGTAAGTGGGTTTTAAAATAAAAACTAAAACCTTTATTACCATTTTTTTTGGAATGAACACTAGTCATTATTAATTCCAGTGATGGTGTTTTCATCTGTTTTGTCTTATTTTTAGCAATGTCTTGTCACACACATTCTGTCTGGCTTTCAGCATGCTCATATGTAGACTTAGGAGTCTGAGAACAAAACGGAAAATGTTTCAAGATACTGGTACCGGCAACAGTTTTCTGACAGGACTCTACCAGTTTAGGAAATAATAGCTAGAATTGACAACTAGAATTATACTAACTTAAAAAGCTGCTACACAACAAGGAAGACAACCAACAGAGTGAAGAACCAGTCTGCAGAGTGAGAAAACATCTTTGTCAGCTATTCATCTGTCAGAGAAGAAATATCTAGCATAAAGAAATAAAAAAAAAGTTTAGCACCAAAAAATCCCAAGTAATTAAATCAATAAATAGGAAAATGAGCTGAATAGTACTGTGTTAGTTACTGTTCTCTCATTGCTAAGACAAAATGCCAGCATCCAGAGCTGGGGGAGGGCATCACTTGCCTTATAGTTCATACTGGGTTCAGTCCATAATGCGCTGCTAACTCCGGGATGGGCGGGCAGAAAGGCATCGGCGGAGGAGAGCAACATGGCGTGCACAAGGCAGCAAAGGTAACAAGAGAGGTGGTTCATGGGGCCCACACTGTAGCAATGGCGACCGCGGAGAGAAAGCTCACGGAGCCTTGCTGCCTCTTGTATTCCATCCAGACTCCTGGGATTAGGGCGGTGCTGAACTCTCCCTCACATGTAGTGCATTTGGTAACCTCACGTCCTCCATTACAGCCTCACACATTCCAGATTCAGCTGCCTCTGACCAAGGAGGCTTTGGGGGGACATCCTGACCCAACCATAGCAGGGACCTTCTCAGAAGTATAAATGGCTGATAATTATTTGAAAAAAAATGTCCAACATCTTTGGCTCCAGACAAATGCAAGTCAAACTCCACTGGGATTCCATACCACAGCATTCAAAACTGCTATTATTGGGCTGGAGATTTAGCTTGGTGGTTCTGGTGCCTGCCTAACAAGGACAAGATCCCCAGTTTGATCCCTGGTAGCCACATACAAAACAGGGAGTGGTGACTCATGCCCACCAGCAATCAGTACCACACACCACAGTTCTGGGTGTGGTGGCTCACTCATGTAATCCCAGCACTCAGGAAGCAGAGGCAGGAGCATTACTGAGTTTGAGGTTTGCCTGGGCTACATAGTGAGCTCATGGCCAGCCTGAACTGGAAAGGGAGACCCTGTCTCAAAAACAAAACAAAACAAAACAAAACAAAACAAAACAAAACAAAACACCTGCTGTTATAAAAAAAAGAAAAATAAATGCTAGCAAAAATCTAAAGGAAAAGAAGCCATTATATACTGTTGATGGGGATGCAAATTAGTGCAGTCACTTTGAATAAAGTATGGAGATTCCTTCAAAAACTAAAAATACTTGTGCAACCATTGTGGAGATCTGTGTGGAGATTTCTCAGAAAACTAGGACTAGGGGTCCCATTTGACCCTTGTTCATAGCAGCTCAGTTTGTGATAGCTCAATCTTGGAAACAACCCAAATGCCCATCAACTGGAGAGTGGATAAAGAAGATGTGTTTTTTAAAAATAAAATGGAGTGTTATTCTGCCATAAAGAATGACAAGATTGATTCATTTATGTGCAAATGGAGACACCTGGAGGATACACTAATAAGTGAAATAAATAGATCACAGGCAAATACCTGATCTTCTCTTTGATATGAGCACCTATAGATGCAAATGAGCTCTAGAAAGTATGACAGTTTTTGTAGAATAGGAAATTTCCATAGGAAATTTGGTATGGGAATGTAATGAGGGGAAGGAATACATATGATTCTGAAAGAAAATGAAAGAGCATGTATATAGGGGGTGGGGAGAGGTGGGTGGGTAGGGATATGGGTAAAAATGAGAATTAACTTGTGTCATATACTGGTACAGATTCCCCAATGTTATATGTGATTGTGAGGTGTATATAAATTGTACCAATAAAGAATTCAATTAAAAAAAACCTAAAAACAGAATCACCATATGATCAAGCTATCAAATTGGATCTATGTCCAAAGAAATCAAAATCAATATGCTATAGCGATATGTACATGCCCATGTTTATCATGGCACTGTTCACAATTACTGAGTTATTAAGTCACCCTAGGTAACCATCAACAGATTAATGGATAAAGCAAATGTGGAATATGTACATAATGGGGTATTAGTCAATCACTAAAAAGAATGAGCTTGTGTTATTTGCAGGAAAATGGGTGAAATCAGGATGATCATGTTAAAGAGAATAACTCAGGCTCAGAAAGAGATGTTCTCTCCTTTGTTTATAATGTAGGAGGTAAGTGCCATGAACGGAGAAGGGGACTATGAACATGAGGGAGAGGTGAGGGTATGTGGTTCCAGAGGACCACAGAAGGATGGATACAATTAAGGAACATTATATGCCTGTGTAAAAATGTCATTATGAAACCCAATTTTTATATAGTTAATAAGAACTAATAACTATAGTTTTAAAAAAGCAAAATAAAATATAATGAACAGTTTGCAACAGATAATCCCTACTCTGTGATAAACATATGGAATTTTGTTTCTAAACTTAGAGCAGAAAAATTCCTTTTAAAGTAACTGGGTTTTTTGGTGGTACTGGAGATTGAACCCGATGCTTCACATATTTGTGGAAAACTCTTCTACAGAGCTACACCCCCAGCTCCCAGCTTTTTAAAATAACTTTAAGGTTAAACTACAAAACACTTAGAAGAAGAATGAGAAGGTTGGTTGCATAAGCATCAGTTTCATGGTTTTAATCTTTAACTACAGGGTTGAAAAAAAAAATATATATATATATTTTTTATATTTTATATATTTATATTTTAAATATATATTTATATATTATATATATTTACAAACATATAAACAAACACATTAACATATATAAACAAGGTCTCACTTTGTAGTTCAGGCTGGCCCTGAGCTCCCTGTGTGCCCCAGGCTGTCCTCAAACTCTCGGCAATGCTCAGCCTCTGCCTCCTCTGTGCTGGGATTACAGGTGGAAGCCACCACGCTTGGCTCTCAAAAAGAGTTCAAGCATCAAACCATAGAGTGTTTTAGCAGAGTTGGAGAGTGAGCCTGGCCTGACCACATACTAACTGTTTAACCTTCCTGAAATGCAGTTTCTTCATCCTCTGTAAGATGGGGAGGTAAATGCTTACCTAGTGGAATTTTGGGGCATCACATGACACAGGGCCCCTACACCATGGTTGAGACTTCGTAAGTGTTGGATACTTGCCCTGGCTCCCTTCTTCTTGCTCTGGAGGACAAAGGAAGGCAAACAGCCTTGGTGCAGCTCTCCTAGGACCCAAAGCTGGGAAGAGTTCAGAAGTGTAATCAGCAAGGAGAACCCGTAACAGTGCAGTGAGTCATGCTGTTACATAAGTTTCACAAATCACCAGGCAGATCAGCTAACATGGTTTGGCACCGTTGACCAATAAAATAAAATAACAGAGCAACTTCCAAACCCAGTCCCGGTGCAGCAGCCAGAGTCAAAGTCTACAATGACTCCATAGGCCCTGGAGTTTTGCTGTTTCAGTTGACTCAGACATGTTATAAATCTGTGGAAGTGGAAAAAACAAAAGTGATGTCTCTCTGGCTGGCCCCCTGAATAACTGTCCCTGAGAGGCCTGGAGAAGATTTCCTCTCCTTGCAAAATCCTTAATCATGTCTTCCAAATATGAGTTTTCCATGCAGCTGCGTGGATGAAGAAATAGGGAGAGAAGCAACTAATGAGAACAGTGCATTCCTAGACATTTCTCAGTCCTGGGATGTGACTGTTGAATGAACGGCCAAAATGTGTCTCCCACATGTCTTCTAAAATGGTTAGTTTCCCAGGGCACTATCTATGCCCCTGACCTGCTGGGTGTTTTATCAGTGAGTTGGTTAGAAACCCAGGAGATAAACTGAGTCAGTTTTCTGTGACAGCGAGGTGAAAGGGAGTTAAGAGGCAGAATTACAACTTTTAAAAAGATTTTAGCAGGCTGTGGCTGATTGAGCTGATCACACTAAGTGGTAATGTAATAGGAATAATGTTAAAATCTCTCCTTCAAGTCAAAAGGAGAAGTACAAGTTCGGAGAGGCTTAGATTGGCAAGAGTTTTATGAGAAAGGTATAGGAATTTTTTAGCAAGAAAGGTATGAGTCAACAGTGTGATATGGTTGTAATTAAAAAGGGGAGTTGGAAATCAGAAAAAGGAAAGTCATCCTTCTTCTTTATGTGACACTAGCCAGATAATATGCAGTATATTATAGTCAGCTCTAGGGGCCGAGTTTAAAAAAGATGTTGAAATTATATTGGATCACTGCATAAAGAAAGGAAAAAGGAGGTCCAAATTTAAAAAGATTCAAAAGATGTGTTGTTTATAGATTAGTTGAAGAACATTAAATATATTTGGATGATTACTGTTTTGAAGTTCCCATAAGTAAGAAATGTAAACTGGTATATTTTGCTATGAAAAGAAAAATGAGATTAGTACAAGAGAGTTTATGGAAACAGATTTTGGCTCGATAGAAGGAAAAAATTTAAAATAATTAGAGTAGTTCAATGATGGAAAGAACAATTTCATTACATTGTGAGCCGACTGTTGCTGGAAATATTCAAACCACGGCCACACGTGTGTTTGCCTGGGATTCTGAGAGGTCTCAGTGTGGAACAAAAGCTAGAGGTAGGTGACCTTTAAGATCACTTCCAACTACCATAGTCTAGGATTTAAGTCAGCATGAAATGCCAAAGCTGCTTATGATGTGCCAGAGCCACTTTTTCAACTCTTGGCTCTGGTGTCAACCAGCTGTGTGAGCTTCAGCTAAAAAAGTTAACCATGTTTTTGCCCCAGTTTCCACTTCCATAAAACAAGGGAGCTGAATTTAATGTTGTCTACCTTCCTTTCAGTGCATCTGTCTTATTTTCTGTTAAAAAAGAGTCTTGGGACTGATACCTCTGTTTTCTAAGTCTGCTTGCAAGGTGTCTTAAAGATCTGAAACATCATTGGTTCTGAGGGCCTCTCTTGCCAGGAAAGATGGACTGTAAACCTGGAGTTTGTTCCCTTGAGATCTCTGGAAGGAAGTCAATTAAATAACTGGGAATCTAGTTCCTCTCAAACACATGTACCTTCTGACTGAGTTCAAATGCCTCTGCAAACACTTAAGAAAAATGAAAATCATATTATTATTGCAATGAATTTTTTTCACAGTGAAATCCTTTGTTTTTTGTTTGCTTAAAGATATGGCAATGGCTACTGAATTTTTTTTAATATGCCTCTTTTATTTATTCAACTCAACACAGAAGATTAAGTCTTTATTTTATGGAAACCAATAATTAATGAACATTTTGATTCCTAAGGAGTGTAATTTTGATAGTTAAGACAGAAAAATATCTTAACTGGAGCATAAAATTATTCACCTAGTCATGCTTATAGAAACTTTCCTTAAATTTTTTTCCTTTTATTAATTTAGCACTTTTTTTTTTTTTTTGGGTACCAGGTATCAAACTCGGGCCCTTGTTCTTCCAGAGTAGGCCTGGTACCACTTGAGCTAAATCCGCAGCCCTTGTTAATTTAGTACTTTTAAATTGTTGCTCTCTAGCAGGAGTCAGTTCTATAGTGACTTACACTGGAATTCTAGTCAGCTTTATCTCCAACATAATATAATTAAATAGGCAATCTAATTTCAGACTGCTTTAAATTTGATCATATTGAATTGAAAAATCATATTTTTCCCAAAGATAGTAGTGAAAGTAAACTAGATCTAGAACTGATAATTTGAAAATAAACCACCCTTTAGTATAAAAGAGTAAGGTGCAGAAACCAGTAATAGTTATGGAAATAGGACATAAATTGTTTTATATTATGTGCTTTAAAATATCAATACAAATGAACAATTGATGTTAGTAAAATTGAAAGATTAGAGAAAATATCTAATTTTCTGAAAAACACCTCAAGTATGAAAATTACCTCAAGAAGAAATAAGAACTTGAAGAAATCTGTAACAATAAAGAATTGGAATCATTGTTCTATATCCTGTCCATAAGAACAAATACCCATAATGCAGCTTGATCTGTGGTAGATTTATTCTAAAAGTTTTGTATAAATAAATTTATTTTATTTGCTGATAAGCTAAAAAAATCTCATGATGAACCCAGTAGGTTATATCCTTTCCCCTTGATAGTAAGGAAGTGGTTAAGAATCTAGTTATAGGGGCTAGAGATTTAGCTCAGTGGTTCTGGCATCTGCCTCACAAGTGCAAGCGCAAGGTCCTAGTAACCACATACAATGCTGGGCGTGGAGACTCACGCCCACCAGCAATCAATACCACATACCACAGTGCTGGGCATGGTGGCTCACGCCTGTAATCCCAGCACTCAGGAGGCAGAGACAGGAGGATTGCTGAGTCTGAGACTTGCCTGGACTACATAGTGAGCTCAGGGCCAGCCTGAACTACAAAGTGAGACCCTGTCTCAAAAAAAAAAAAAAAAAACTAGTTATAATTTTTTGTGGTCTATTTGGTTACTAATAAATTTCTTCTCTGCTTATGTTAAGGTGCTTCACTTCCTCCACCATTACATTCAAGCTCTTCTTCTGTTCTTTCTTGGACTTTTAGCTCACATCAGTGTCTCTAAAATCCCATTTCTCCAGTTATTTTTCCCCCACAATCATTAGCAATGTAACCAGCAGGGCTGGTGGTGTTTGCTTTGATATAAATACAGAAGTTAGTAGGCAGGATTTAAAATTCTAAAGTGGCACAATAGAGGAAGAAGTAGGAAAAGTTATGCTTCTTATAAAGGCATGAAGAATTTAAAACTTTTTTCTTTGGCTGGCAGGTCTGGCCATAATCACTCCATCCAAATACAGTACCACATTTTTTTCCGTTGCCTTGTTTCCTTAGCTTGGAAATGAAAGCAGCTGTTAAAAATAAGAGCACATGAGTCAATCTTGAATTGCAGTGTAGTAATTACAGTTTCCATCTCATTTGTTAAAGTCCCTCCCGGTGTCCTGAGCGCATGTCGTGATCCCTTTGTGGAGAGAACACTACCAATGGTGTTGTCAATTTTATAGCAAGATCTTAACTTCTTGTCTTCCAAACCTCTGAGGTTAAACACAGAATCAGTTGTCAAGCCAAGAAAAATGACAAGGAATTAAGTACTTTGGTTTGAAAACTTGATTCTTGGGACATGTCTTCTTTCTGATTTTTTTTTTTTTTTTTTGAGACAAGGTCTCGCTTTGTAGTTCAGGCTGGCCCTGAGCTCACTATGTAGCCCAGGCAAGCCTGGAACTCAGCAATCCTCCTGCCTCTGCCTCCCGAGTGCTGGGATTACAGGTGTGAGCCACCACGCCCAGCACTGTGGTATGTGGCATTGATTGCTGGTGGGCGTGAGTCACCACACCCAGCATTGTATGTGGTTACTGGAGATTGAACTCAGGACCTTGCGCTTGTGAGGCAGGTGCCGGAACCACTGAACTATATCTCTGGCTCTTTCTGATTTTTGATTTTGACCAAATCTCTGTATTCGTATTAGAAATGTCAGTTCTTGGTCCACATTTTGTATGGTGGAGATCCTAGACTTCATAGTATCTTTGCTGAGGAGAATTTTGTTTGAACTCGTGTAGAGACTCTAACCTGAACTGTATTTTCCCTTCTCCAGGTACGGGAGAGTGGTGACTCTAGTAAGCAAATCCCAAGAGTCTGTCCACAAACTACCTGCTGTTGTGTTTCAGAGCAGATTGATTCTCTTTTAGCTCTGCTCAGTTTCCTGTATTGTTCAGTCCTGTGTGATCCTATTGTTTAAATCTATGATTGTGCACCCTGTGAATCAGTGATACTAAGTGGTCTAATATCACACTACAAGTGCAGATTATATACTACTGGCAAGAGATCTTTGTCACAAGTTTGAGCCTTGCCTGGGTAAGTTAGTGACTTAGTGATACCCTGTCTCAAAAGAAAGGGAGTGAGGGCAGAGCTGGAGGGTGCAACTCAGTGTGGAGGCCCTAGATTCAATTTTCAGCATTGGAAAAAAAAGTACTTTGTGCCCCGTAATGGGAGAGGCCTTACATTTGTCTTCCTCTCACTCTTTTTCTCCTGTTTAAGATTTGTTTTCTCTAGGTTTGATTAAATTCCTTCCTTCCTTCTTTCCTAGTCTAGGGTGTCAGGGTCAAACCCAGGGCCTCCTGAGAACCAACCACATGCTTTATCACTAAGCTATATGTCCTTGGTCTCAGATTACTTTTAAATTCATTTCCCTACTAAGGTTTCTACAGTTCCATCATCATGGTATCCTCCAAGAGCTAGCTGTATGTGTTGGAAAGGAAGACACAAGAATTTTGGAATTTGGGCAAGCCATTCAATTCCATTTCTGTCCTTCATATCCCCAGTTTTACTATTGGATATGTATTCCTTTGCTGTGGGATAGTACTTCTCAGATATAACATCACTGAAAGTCCAATACATGTGGAAAAACAAAACATAAACTGGTATCTGAGACAATGCAGACTTTAGGTCAATTGATGGGGTTCTCACCTTGGCCCTGTGACACACTGGCTATTATTTATGACTGTAGGTAGTTACTGCACCTTTTTGTGCTTCAGTCTTCCATCTGCAAAATGTGAGTGATAGTAATGTTCTTTTCAGGAGTTTTCATTAGGTCTCCATGAAATAGGTGAAGTTGGGGGTAAACAGCATCCTACTATACAAGTATTAGCAAGTATTGTCTTCTGTTGCAAAAATGAGCATATTATGTAAATATGCTTTTATCTTGGTATCCTTGATACCAGATAGCCGATAGCAAGTCACAAAGAAAGGAGTTTTTACAAAAGGCCCTGTTTTTACAAAAGGCTTGATGGCCCATGTCGGGGTGGGGGGGATTTTACAGTTGGTCCCATAAAATTAGTGGGCAGTAAAACGAGGGAAACATTTATAAGAAAGAGAAAAGGAGATGAAATTGTTTCTCTTACTGACCACTATGTTCAGGAAATGACAGTGAATCAACTAAGATGGCAAACAAGTAAGTAATATGACATACTCTTGAAAATGAACTTCGACTTAAGTATTTGCTTAGATTTTTGTAGGTCTCATCATCTCTTGCCTTGCTGTATAGACCAGTGATGGTGAACCTTTTAAAGCGTTCAATGACACAAACATCCTGCTGTGGCATGTGTGCCATAGGTTCTCTGTCACTGTGGTAGATAATACTAGGTCTGCGAACTATCACACTTGAAAAACCATGAAGAAAATATAAGATAGAGCATTTCACTTTGCTAATTGCCCCTCTTTTTTCCTTTAGATTACATGAAGCAGACGACATTTGAAGCCCAAGCCTTTTTAGAAGCTGTGCAGTTCTTCCGACAGGAGAAGGGTCATTATGGTTCATGGGAAATGATCACTGGGGATGAAATTCAGGTAACGTGGTGCTCAGAAGTTTGAATGCTGTCTCCTTACAGGTAGTAGGAGCTCAGGGTCATCTTAAAAATGATCAAGAAAAGTTATCAGAATGAAAGACATTGTTCCAAAGACCAATCTCTCCTCTTATCTAGAAGCATTTGGTCAGCAAGCTATAGGACCCTGAGGACAAAGACCTCTAAACAAAGGATTACATAATGTAGCCTGAAACACAGCAGCAACAGTAGGGGAACTTCTCCCCTCCCTTTCCATGTCCACCTCTTTTAGAGGCTTCGTTTTCTTTCAAATATCCTTGTGCTTCCACATTGGAAGCAAATGTAAGTAGTATGGTATAGGACCATGTGTAAAGGGGCTTCAGGGTTATCAGACTTCCATTTAAATCTTGCGAATTATTTTACCTCTTTCAGCCTCAGGTTACTTCCCTGGCAAAAGTAGGAATAATAAAGTTTACCATGCTGAGTTGTGAGAATTAGATGAGATGTTATTACAGTAGAATTTGGCATACCACTGTCTTATCTATTGAGTAACATGTAAGTGAACTCATGAAGCAAATTTAAATATCATTAGTCGGTTTTCTTTTTCTTTTTTTTTTTTTT
>PVIC010033489.1:0-20139 GCA_004025085.1 Thryonomys swinderianus | reverse complement strand
AGGAGTGGAGAGTAGAGGAAAAGAGAGGAAGGGAAAAGAAAGGAAAGGAAAAAATTGCTCTGGTATGGTAGAAAAAAGAAAAAAGCCAATGTCATAATAAAGAAACTGAAGGGGAATTATGGGAACTTAAAAAAACTGCTTAACATATGTTGAGAAATCAAAGAACAATCTCAATATGAGAAAGAAGTTTAAAGATATTATGTCTCCATACTCCCCAAACTTGAAAAAGGCATATACAAGCCCACAAAGACTGACTTAAAGGAGGGTAAATATAAGTAAGTTATCACCACACACTAAAATGAATACATTAAGTGTTGAAAAAATGAAAATTTTAAAAGCAGCAAGGGACAAGTGTGTCACTATTTGCTAAAGAACTCACTAATAATTTTTAGAGATTTCCTCTCAAACAACCTTGTAGATGACTAGTGACCTGATACAGAAAAGTGCTGAAAGGAAAAAGTGCTGACCAAGAATGCTATAAATGGGGGCCGGAGGGTTAGCTCAGTGGTTCCAGCGTCTGCCTTGCAATCGCAAGGTCCTGAGTTCGATCCCCGGTAACCACATACAATGCTGGGCATGGAGACTCACGCCCAGCAGCAATCAATACCACATACCACAGTGCTGGGCGTGATGGCTCATGCCTGTAATCCCAGAACTCGGGAGGCAGAGACAGGAGGATTGCTGAGTTCCAGGCTTGCCTGGACTACATAGTGAGCTCAGATCCAGCCTGAACTGCAAAGCAAGACCCTGTCTCAAAAATAAAATAAAATTAAATTAAATTAAATTAAATTAAAAAAGAATGCTACAAATGAAAAACTATCTTTCAAATCGAAAAGGGAATAATTTTCAAATTAAAACAAGAGCAGATAAAGCACAAAACTGGACAGATTACAAAAAAAATAACCAGAAAATATATACACAAAGAATTATAGATCGATGTCAGAAAATGATCAAAGATGGCACAGACAAATGTAATAATGTCTTGTGTTCATGACTGGGAGATTTAATATTGGCAAAATAGCTACAGTACTGAAAGCAATGTACAGATAAATGCAACCACTATCAAAATCTCTGTGAAACTTAAAATTTCTTTTATACAAAAATTCATGTATTTGATAATTTGGGAAAATTTACATCAGATATACCATTTCATTTTAGCTTATTTTTAGAACATTGTGATCTTGCTTTTTCTTTGTCTTCTTTATTATTAATAATTAAAAAGTCATGCTTGGGACCAGAGATTTATCTCAATGGTTCCGGCACCTGCCTTGCAAGCACAAGGTCCTGATTTTGATCCCGGTAACTACATATAACAGTGCTGGGCATGGTGACTCACGCTCACCAGCAATCAGTACCACATACCACAGTGCCAGGAGTGGTGGCTTACACCTGTAATGCCAGCATTCAGGAGGCAGAGGCAGGAGGATTGCTGAGTTTGAGGCTTGCCTGGGCACCATAGTGAGCTCAGGGCCAGCCTGAACTACAAAGCGAGACCCTGTCAAAAAAGAAAGAAAGAAAAATAGAAGTCATGCTTGGGCAGGAGATTTGTAGGGCAGTGCTTCCAACACCTACCCTACAAGCATAAGGTTATGAGTATGATTTTTTTAAAAAGCTCAAAATTATAATGTTCAGGAAAATTGAACTCATAATGATCAGGAAAACATAGTAAGATACCAACTCACCCTAATCAGAGCGGCTAATTTTAGAAATACTAAAAGGGACAAGTTCTATGAGTATGAAAGCACTCTTGTGCATTTTGGGGGTAAATCAGTACCACCATTATGGGGAACAGTATAAAGGGCCCTCAAGAAATGAAAAATAGAACTACTATAAATCAAACAATACCCCTGTTAGTTATGTACACAAATAAAGTGAAATTGTCATGCCCCATATCCCTGTCCCACCATCTTTCTCTATGTCTTCTTTACGATGGCTCAGAAATGAAGGCAACTTAAGATCCTATCAATTGATGAATAAACTAAGAAAATGTGGCCCTTATGCACCGTGGATATGATGTAAAATCTGTCTTCAACTTTGATAGATATGGAGACACTAGTTAAGTGAGAGCAGTGAAGCTCAAACAGACAAATACACAACCTCGTTAGTATGTGAAATATGAAAAAGTTGATTTCAGACAAACAGAGCATAATGGTGATCATTGGATAATGTTTTAGGTTTTGTGATGACTTTATTTTGATTTGTTTTTTTATTTCTAAATGACACATCTTATTCTGGGTACATGATCTACGTTATTTTAAAATTTCAATGATGTGGTTTTGGCCAAGATCCTTTGACTTGGAAATTTTCACATTCTCAGGTCCGTCTCTGGCGCACTAATCTCTGTCCCGTGGTTTCGGGCTTGTTCGTGCGTTTCTCTGCCTCTTCCTGCGTTGCGTGGGCTCATTCTCTTTTTGCACAGGAAGTTGTCAGGTTTGAGAAGAAACAATATCTTTGAGAGTCTCCCCTTTGCTTCTGTCTCCTTTCTGAGATTTCCCACCTCAGCACATAGCTGCTCTGACCACCTAACTCTTACTACTATCTTTTTAGTCCAGCAGTAAGGTTTACAAGACTTAGAGTTTTTCTCGGGTTAAGGACACTAAAAATATGTTAATTTTTTCCTTTCAGGCTTTGTCTCTTCCTGATTACTGCCAGGCTTTCATTTGTCATCAATATCTTCAAATAATTATAGATAGACAATAAATAGTTTATCTGGTTTGTTACTTTAATTAGAAGGAAGGTTAGTCTGATGTAATTCATTATGCTATTAGTGGATATGAATACTTTAAATAAACTTTTATATTGACTTTTTAATTATAAAAAGAGAATTTAATTGAAACAAAATTGAGAATTTCTTAGAGCTCTTGGATTAGTCAAACCTATTAAAATTATATTAAATAAATAAATTGGTTATAAAATAATTTTAGTAGTATTTTTAAATATTTTTGTTTAGTGCTTTAAGTTTGAGTGTTCTTGTTTGTTTCCAACTGAAATTCTACAAACGAGACATTATAATTCCTTAAATACATATACAAATGAGAGAATTAGGAAAAGAAAACCACATTCACTGACATATTGTATTATCAGAAGGCAAAGACTTGACCTATATTCATTTTATTAAAAAAATCTAATATTGAAGTTCAAATATGGAAGTTTTTGTCTACAAAGGTCTTTTGAAGTTTCATAAGGTAGGAAAGGTTGATAAAAATATGATAATCAAGATCAGGACACATGAAGATCTTCATGCTAGGAAGTATGAAAATGAGTTTAACACTTTAAAGTCCTGGGCTCCTCTATTTTAAATCTGCATATAACTTTCAGAATGCTGATAAAAAAGTGATATTGATAAAAAAGATATGATATGTCTGGGTATGCTGTTATATGAATTAATAAATATCTATTTAAGTGAGGTAGAGTAAGGTGTTACTTTAGTTAAACACAAAATCTTCCTGATATTGAAACACTCAGTAATATGTTTTTCTCATTAGTTACATAAACTTTGAATAATGACCTCTAGTTGAAGTTCAGATCACACAACTATGAAAATCATTTGATTGACCCAGTCCGCCAGAAAATCATATTTTCTATTATCACAATGACCAAAAATAGTTGACAAAAACTCCATAGAAATTATCTATGAGTTTTGTGAAACATTTTAGCAATTTATGATATGAATTACAAATCTTTTCTTATATTCCCCAGAATCCAACATGCTGCAGTATATTCTTTGTTCTTATACTTCCTCAAATTCCTAATGATGGAAACTTCATCTTAAATGGTCTCATAATCCTAAACTATGTTAGGTAATTCTTTCTGGTTGAAATACAGTTAATTAAGAGGCAATCAAACTCAACACATGTTTTTTGCAATATTCCACCTCAATCTCCAAAGCGGCCAATGTACTGCTAGGATAAAACAGATAAAAGAATCATGTTTTTCCTTTGTATCCAAGAACAGATGTGTCTGATGTCTGTCTAGGGTGAAATGTGAGTCTGGGAGAGTGTATATTGCACCTGCCTTTTTTCCTCTGAAGCATTCTCAATTAGCAGAGTACTGTCCACAACCACAAAGTCACCATCTGCTCTCTCAAGCAACTGGACCAATTTTACTGAACTAAATGGGGTTTAAATAATATGTTTTGCATTGTAATTTATTTAATTTGTAGTTTAAATCAAAAGGAGCAGGGATATTGAATTTTGCCATTTTCACTTTTTTTTTCTTATAAAGATGACCCTGCTTTTCACTCTGTACAAGACTCCCTTATTAGTTCTTCTGAAAGATTGTGAGACATTGTGTTGGAGAATTAGCTTCACATGTTCACTGTGACATCTGCTGACCTTTGTAATGTCTGCATTCATTGAAAAGAACGTGGTAAGGAATGAGAACCACAATAAAATTTCAAGACAAATAGGTTTAAGGGTTAAATAGAACACACTTTTAAAGTTCAACTGTTCATGAAAGTATCATGCATAAAATACAGCTTTTATGGGCCTTACTGAAAGAAGAAACATAAAGGGCATGCTATAACTCACATATGAATCAAAATCACTCTGAGAATCTACTTTAGTGGTCACATGCTTACCCAGCATACTCTGGGGCCCTGGGTTCATGTTTTTCCTTTGTAAACTTTTCATGGCTCAGGGACACAACCTAAAGTGCACTATCCGTGCTTTCTCTTTTTTTGGCTGCTATTTCTTTCATCAGTTTTTCATTAAATTTCTCTAAATCTATGATAGTTTCTCTATACAGAAGCTAAATTTATCATTTTCAATATTCAGAGCCTTTTTTGTGTAAGTACCTCTGTGTACTTTTGCATTTGTGTATCTATTTCCATGTGTCAGAAATGCATTAAGCTTCATTCATCTCATAGAATGACTTGGATTCATACTGAAGTCACCTAAACTTTTAATATTAACCAGAATTTATTTATGATACCCAGTTAATCATTCATATTTATTCAAAACCTTTATGTGTTGGTATTTTGACATTCAAAGATGTCTTAAAATATCATTACATCCTGGGTGTGGTGGCTCACGCTTGTAATCCCAGCACTTGGGAGGCAGAGACAGGGGAATTGCTGAGTTTGAAGCTTACCTAGGCTACACAGTGAGCTCAGATCCAGCCTGAAGTACAAAGTGAGACCCTGTCTTTATATATATATATATATATATATATATATATATATATATATATATATATATATATATATATATATCATTACATCATTTGAGTTCTGGTTCAGAGAAAGCTCAGTTTATAACAGAATTGGTAGACTACTCAGTTACATGACTTTCCATCAGGGCTTCCATATTGTGGATATTCACTATTTAAGATGATCACCAAGCCTGTGCTCCAGTAAATAAAATTGGCCCAAAGACAATTAATTTGGCTGATTGAGCTTCAATGATGGGACCTTTGTAAAGGTACAAGTGCCTTTGGGGCAGGTGAATGTCTTCAGTAGGCCGAGGTAGGTTATATGGAGATTGAATCCTGTGCACCTGGGCTAACGTACTCTTCCTGATTCTCTCTTACCTTTCAGTACAGCATGCTTTCTCCAGAAAATGTAAACACATACATCATATTTATTGTTAACCCTAGTCAAGTAAATGCTATTATTAACTACTAGAAAATTTCACATAGGTGTACATTCATTAGACACCTAATTTTTTACGTTCTATACACTTTACCTTCATTATCTCATTCATAACTATAAAATACTGGAATAAGGCTTTTTAACAATTACTACTCCTAATTTATAGAAGAGAAATTTTTGCTATTATTAGAAGATGGTGAATACAGACTTTGAAGCAGACAGTGCTGTTCAGTACTTTCCCATAAACCAGCTCTCCCTGTGGGTGGGTGACAGGGAGAGATGCATTTGTAATGTGCGATAATTTCTACAATGTAGGTTTCCCAAGTGCTTTCCATTTTCAAAGCCACCAAAATGACACCTCTGAATGAGAAGTTAAGATGACACCCGATTAATGTATTTTGAGAGCCACACGGATTATTAAGCAACTTATACTGTGCAGTATTTTTATCCCTTAAACTTACTTTACCCTATCATAATATCTTGCATTTGTCCTTTTATATATAAAAAGACCATTTTAATAGTAGTTGATTAAACTCTACTTAGTTTTCAAAGTCTTGTTTATCAATCACTTGTTCAATGAATTAGTTCAAGACCTAGGATGAAATTTCCTTTGCGAACTGCAAAAGAAAAGCGTATTTAGGCGGCTTACTTTCCATAATGCATGTGTATAATCAGTCACTTACTCTTTAAAAAAATATGATCTTTTTAAAGGCAGACATTTAATCTCCTGAATCATAATCCCCAGATAGTGTCTCATCAAGGATAGCTGCCCACAGACTTTGAAAACAACATAAAGAGATAACTCCAAAATATCAAGATGTATAAATCAAACAGGAATGAAGAACTAGTTAGCTAATGACTCCAAAATGACAAAGGCGGTTGCTAAAGTGCCTGAATAACTGCTACCCTGTTGCCTCCAACATCACAGAGTATTTTTTAAAAAAAAATATTTAATTGATAGCATCTGGTTACTTGTGTGTGTGTGTGTATGTATAAGCCCATGTATGAGAGATAGAATATCCATACTGATGTTCTACAGAATTAAATTCTAGTGTTAATTTCTAGATAATATTAAAAATGTGTTATGTAGCAGATCTAGGGTTTGGTAAAATATAAGGCAAGATTTTTTGAAGCTACTATTGGATATTTTTAAAAAGGGACTATAGCCGGGTGTGGTGGCTCACGCCTGTAATCCTAGCACTCAGGAGGCAGAGGCAGGAGGATTGCTGAGGTCCAGGCTTGCCTGGGCTCCATAGTGAGCTCAGGGCCAGCCTGAACTACAAAGCGAGAACCTGTCTCCAAAAAAAAAAAAAGGGATTAAGATTTACAGGTTAAATTGTAGTACAGAGATCGGCCATGATGCAAGCTTGTCCCAGTGAGACTATTTCAATCACCTTTGACCCTAAAGCTATCTTGAGAAAGACAGGAAAAAGGGAACTCCTCAATGGAAATTCAAAAATCCTTTCATAACTTTTAGCTCATTCAAATATAAATGTTTCATTAGTTGTTAATATTAAAAGTTCGATCCCAATTATGAATGTCACAGAGTAAAAAGTGAAATATATTATGCAGCTCAATTTGAAACCATTTAGTAGGAATCACTATTTAATTGAAAAGGAAGGAAAAAATTGTAACCTTGAGTTCCTACTTATTGGACTCTGTCATTAAAACTTTCCTGTAATGAATAAAATACATTTACAAAGAAATTATTTAAAAATTACAGCCGGGCGTGGTGGCTCATGCCTATAATCTCAGCACTCGGGAAGCAGAGACAGGATTGCTGAGTTCGAGGTTTGCCTGGGCTACATAGGGAGCCGAGGGCCAGCCTGAACTACAAAGCAAGACCTTGTCTCAAAAAAAAAAAAAAAAACATATTAGAAAATTTTTCTAAGAATAATTCACATTTGTATTTAATTTTTTAATATAATATACCATTTATTTCAAATAATGATGAAATACTAATTTTCTTTTGATATTTCAATGAATCAAAAATGTACAGGTTTCAAAGGTTATTCCAGATAACTCTTGTGTTTGTTAAAGAACACTTTACTATGTGATATGCAGGAAAATGAAGAACACATTAAAATCTCTAAAAGGTAGGCAAATAAGGTCTTTTAGGTGAAATCCCATGTTTAATCACTATGAGCACATAATTAATTTTCATGACTCTATCCCCTAAGAAAATAAATAGCTTCTATCATAAATATTGCTTTTTCTCCAATTAAATTATTCTCCATCTTATTGATGCCTATATGGAGCTAGCATGGGTTGTCTGAATGTCATTTGTGGATGCATTAATCAAGTACTTTATGTGGCACAGAGCATTGTGAGGTAAAATCCATTGTATTTCTTATCAAGATAAAAATTGCATATATAATGAATGAAATATTCCTTCTTTCAGTTTCAAATATAGCTACCTACAGCAAGTTTTAGATGATACATTAAAAATTTAATATTTTTAAGATTATGAAACTTCATTTCTTTTCTTTTCTTTTCTTTTTTTTCTACTGGGAACCAAGCACAGGACCTTCTGCTTGCTAGGCAGGTGTGGTGCCACTGAATTTTATCTCCAGTCTGATATGACACTTTAGTGCTTACAACTTAAATATTATTCAGCTCTCTACCCCAAAGACTGCATACACCTAAAGATTCTAAAAACCCATTCAGATTATGGCAGACCATTTCACTCGATAAAATTTTGCAAGTTGGGGTTGGAGGGTTCACTCAGTGGTTCTGGTGCCTGCCTCGCAAGCGCAAGGTCCTGAGTTCGATCCCTAGTAACCACATACAATGCTGGGCGTGGAGACTCACCCCCACCAGCAATCAATACCACATACCACAGTGCCGGGCGTGGTGGCTCACGCCTGTAATCCCAGCACTCGGGAGGCAGAGACAGGAGGATTGCTGAGCTCGAGGCTTGCCTGGGCTACATAATGAGCTCAGAGCCAGCCTGAACTACAAAGTGGGACCCTGTCTCAAAAAAAAAAAAAAAATTTGCAAGTTGTTACAACTGTGTTTAGCTGCCACGCAGTCTCGTGTGGTTTAAGGTGCAGATTTATCAGAGGTGACTGAACGTAGGAGTGATTCATGATGCAATGTTAGGCCTGAGAGCACCAGGATTAAGGGTGAGGGCTACCCTCCTTGAGTAGTCTGAATAAAATGAAAGGGACAGAAAGACACTGCTAGAGTCCCCTTTTGCTTTTGCTCCGCAGAGAGCTGTTTCTCCTCTGCCAGGTGCCACTCTGCCTTGGAGTCAGTCAATTATGGAGTGTAACCTCTAGGAACATAAGCCAAATAAACCTTTCCTCCTTTAACTTGGGGTGTTGGGTGTCGCAGCTCAGCAAGGAGAGAAAAGTAAAAATAATGTCATCAATGAACAGCAAAAGGTTGGCATGTGAGTCAAAACACCTTCCTGCTGTTCTAACAGTGGCTATTTGTAGGTCACTTACAGGATCCCTCCTGAAGGAGTCCAGGCCCTATCTCTCACTCCTCTTCTGTACTGTAAATAAGACAGCTATTACGAGGGAGCCGGAAATATCCTGGGAGATGAAACCCATTGGCTTCATGAGGTAGATTATAGGAGAACTTGTGAAAGTGTGTTGAAAGTTTGAAAGTGTGTTGTAATTACACATTATCGGCAATGCAAGGTGATGCAATTATTAGAATAACTCACTTCATCGCTTCTCGGCCTTTCGGCTAAGATAAGTGTAGAATAACTCACTTCAGTTATCTGTAACACTTTTTGTATTACATTTATAATTGTATCAGTTCGATTAAAATTTGTTCTCTTTAGTGACATAAACTATCACTATAACACTCCAAAGCTGTCCATGAATATCATCAGAAATACTAGCAAAATGTAGAAAAACTGAAGAAAAAATTGGAAGAGGATGTACTTTTCAAAGAGCGAAAACGTCTACCTACACATACATTGGTTTAAAAGTCAGGAGTGACGGAAAATTAAAATATTGGGCTTAGAGATGGTACCTAGAAGTAGTTTGGTTAGTCTTACAAAAATCTGAAGAATTGTATCTCCATTTATAGAAAAATAAATTTTTTCTTTAAAATGGCAATTAATTTATGGAAATTTGATGAAGGTATTTATAGGGTTAAAAATCAGGCACTTTGATTCTCAAAGCAACACAAATACAGTTTCTTCTTTAAGCCAAAGGGCCCAGGTTTATGCATAAGTGAAAGAGACTATCCATCGGAAGTATTCTTCAAGTTAGATTTTTTTTTTCTATACCAGGGATCGAATTCAGGACCTTGCATTTGTAAACAAGGCTCCATGAAATTGAACTAAATCCCAGGCCCTACATTTATTATAAAACTTTATTTTTTGTTAGTATACATTTGTCATACATATAGGTCATATTCATTTGTACCTGTACATGGTATATCATATTTCATTTTCCCCTTCCCTCCTCCTTCCTTTAACCCCCATCCCCCCTTGTTTACAAAAGTTTTGTTTCCATCTTCTTCCTTCTTTTCCCTTACTGCCCATCTTCATTCCTTTCCTTTTCTCATCTTTCCAATTAAACATGCTTCCCTACTTCTCAATATTTATTCTAAATTATGCTCCCTATTTATCCTTTGAGTTTCTTACGTGAAAGAAACAATAATATATTCAAACCTGTGTGTCTGATTTATTTCACATAACATTACGGTCTTGAGGTCCATCATTTTCCTATGAATGACTCAAGGAAGAAATTGAAGTTGTCATTATTGGAGTAATATGATATTCCACCTAACAGACGCTCCAAATTCCATAAAAAGACTGCTAGGTTTAATAACCAAATGCAGTAGCAGAGCTGGATGTAAAGTCAACACTCAAAATCCTTGTACATAAAGGACACTCATTAAGAGAAAAATTAGAGCAATGCCTTCCCTAATAGCGTCAAGAAAAATGAAATACTTAGGAATCAGTCTAATGAAGGAAGTAAAAGACCTTTACATGAAAACTGCATAATTCTTATGACAGAGATCAAAGAGGATTTCACAAAATAAAAAGTATCTTTTATTTGTTTAAGATATCCTTTTTCTTTTCTTCTTAGAGAAATCTGAGTTGAGTGAAATATTCTCATGGATTCCCTGATTTCTGTCCAAAATTACAATATTGTTTTGACATAAAGTTGTTTATTATACAATAACAACACACATGTAGATAGTACTAAAATTTCAAGTTTTTCTCCTGTATTTTGAGATCTATGTTTCTTTGACCACTCAAAAATAAAAACTGAAAAGCTTTATAATTCTTAATATTATGATTTGGGCCGGAGGTTTAGCTCAGTGGTTCCGGCGCCTGTCTTGCAAGCGCAAGGTCCTGAGTTCGATCCCCGGTAACCACATAGAATGCTGGGTGTGGAGACACGCCCACCAACAATCAACACCGCATACCACAACGCCGGACGTGGTGGCTCACGCCTGTCATCCCAGCACTCGGGAGGCAGAGACAGGAGGATTGCTGAGTTCGCGGCGGCTTGCCTGGACACCATAGTGAGCTCAGGGCCAGCCTGAACTACAAAGTGAGACCCTGTCTCAAAAAGCAAAAAAAAAAAAAAAAAAAAAAAAAAAATTATGATTTATCTCTCAAAGTCCACCCACACCACCCTCCTCTTACTTGTGGTGAACGTGCACACATAAAACTGTCATAGCTTCTTGGAAGTCTATGTGGATGACTCTGCACCTTCTGGATAAATATGGCATTAAGATTACAGTGTTCTTCACCTTCAAGGTGGGAATTTGACTTTTCAAGATAAGGTCGTATTATGCAACCCTAAAAAGAAACTGGTTATCAGGCTATAAAAAAACCTAAAGAAATGCAGTAAATCTATTGATCTGTACCTGTAAAAATAAAACAAAATTCTAAAAAGGGAAGTAATCCAAATGTATACTACTAAGTGAAAGAAGCCAGTTTGAAAAGGGATAAATATATTATAATTCCAAATGTGTGTCATTCTGTAAAAGGCAAAACATAAAATGGCCCCAAAGTGGGCACTTTTATGTTAACTATCGCTTTGCCCCATAATGCAGTGTGAGTGCAGGCTCATCGGTGGTGAAAAGCTCTTCTCTGTGGAGTGGGGTTTCCTCAGCTCCACAGGTTGTGCACATATGGGGAGAGAGGTCAGATGGGAACTTTCTGTTTCTTTCTGTTCACATTTACTAAAATTAGAAAACTGCTCTCAAACTAAAGTTTGCTATTTAAAATTTATATATTTCATACTAATGTGTATCATTAGTTCTTTGCCAAGTGTCTTTTCATTCTCTTAAAGAGAATTTAGCCAATTACTGGCTATTTTCTAGTTTCTGCTCTTAGTAAAAGCAAGCAAAGTGTAGCAGTGAATGGGAAGTAATTATATAGCATTAGTCCTCGTGATATCAGCCTATGCTTTCTGTTGTGAAGTAACAGCCTTTAGCGATTTTCATATCTTATATGATTTTTGTATCAGATTACCTTTCAAATTCATCAATCTTTCACTGAAAATAGCTTTCATAGTTTGACAGAGTGTTTGAGTCAGGATTAAATGCCACAGGAAACTGTATCCTGAGGCATATGAGGAAGCAAACTGGACAAGGTTTGGAAAGTTTGCAAGAGACAAATTTATACAATCATTTCCTGACCTTAGGGTTGTGCGGCTAGGCCACACTGTCATGTGCACAGCTCTTAGGCAGCATCACTCCGTGTGGCTCTTGCGGGGTTTGGGGTAAAAGGAACTAATGGAAACATGGAGCTCATGTGTTCTGTTACATTAGTAATGACCATGTAATCAATCTGGGCAATAAAATTTCCTGAATAAATTTATCAAAATATAGAGAGTAGACCTAGCCATTGTTCAAGTATTGCTGGGCTGCTCAACAATCATAATTTCAAAAATCCTTTTCATTCCCATCCCCAACATTAACATACACAGACACAAACGCACATACATACACACACATGTGCACACAAATACATGCTTCATTTCACTGTCAAATTGGAGGTTGTCATGTAAAATGTGAGCTTTCATTAGAAACTAAATCACTTCCTTTCCTACATTGTTATATAAGAAAAATTATCAAACAATTATATGCCAACACATTTATTTTACTCCTTTAACAAAGTAAACATAGAAGTCAGTACTTTTATTTTATGGTTGAAAATCTTGAGAGTGAACAATTTAAAATCCCCATCAATGGGGGACTGGACAAACAACTTGGTTTTTCTATAGAATGGAATATTATTCAGCCATAAACAATGACAAATGTGAATCATTTATAGTCAAGAACATACTCAAAAGTGAATTAAATAGAGCTAGAGATTTAGTTCGATGGTTCCGGCACCTGCCTCCCAAGCACACGTGGAGACTCACGCCCACCAGCCATCAGTACCACATACCACAGGGCCGGGTGTGGGGGCTCACGCCTGTCATCCCAGCACTCGGGAGGCAGAGGCAGGAAGATCGCTGAGTTCGAGGCTTGCCTGGGCTACATAGTGAGCTCAGGGCCAGCCTGAACTACAAAGCGAGACCCTGTCTCAAAAAAAAAAGTGAATTAAACAGTGCAAAAATGTATAAGTACAGTACATTTTCTCTAGTATGAAAAACCATAGGTGTAAATGAATATCAAAATTTATGATAGGTAATATGAAGAAAATACGCAAAAAGAAAAGGGAAAGGAGGTGGGGAAAGTACAAAATGGGAATAAAAACTTGATAGTAAAAAAAGGGAAACAGGTTATGGATATAGGGGTCAGAGGATTGTAGGGAGAGCAGGGGAAAGGGGAAAAGTAAGAATCAACATGTGTCACGTACAGGTACAAGTTCTTAATGCTAAATGTGATTGTATTGTATGTATAAAATGTACCAATAACTTCAATTTTAAAAAGACAATTTAAAATCAAATGATATAAAACCTCTTATTTATCAAATTACTCTGTTATTAAACTGTTTATGGAAAGATAAATATTTTGTATCTTCAACTATAAACTGATTGCATTTAAGAGTAGATGATAACTGGTTCTGGTGGCCTATGCCTATAACCCCAGAGCTCAGGTGTCTGAGGCGAGAGGATTGTCAAAGGTTTGAGGCCGACTGACCTACATAGTGTCTTCAAGACAGCATGGAGTACACGGTGAGACACTGTCTCCATAAACCCTAAAATTAAAAAAAAAAAAAGCAAAAATAGTAAATGATCAAAACAACAAAAACAGTAAGTAAAGCAACCATTCTACTACACATTGTACATCATGAATCTCTTCTCCGGGATACAGAGCAGAGAGCCAAGTTCAAGGACTGCAATGGTGTAAGAACCGGATTCTAGTTAAAATGGGCTAGGTTGGACTTTTTTTGAAATATTTTGCTGTTATTCAATGTCAAAACCTAGTAAAAGTCAAAATGCTTATGTGAAATTTTAGGTACAAAAACATTAAATGTTGTTTAATTTTATTGATTTTCAGTGTGCATATTTTAAATACATTTTTCTTTTATTGTTAAATGAGAAATAATCCTTCTAATTATTATTTAACCTGCTTCTGAATAAGATGTCATGTGTGAATCATTTTCAGATTCATGAAACTAGTTTCAATGTGTTTTCCAGCTCTGTTGTTTACATTAATCATGTTATCATTCATAGGTTACCTTTTCTTTGCAACTTTGGTAGCATCATGCTCACATAAAGTAATTATTTGCTAGATGTTCACAGTGAAAACTGATAGGATGATCTTTTTGATAAGTCTTAAAGACAAAACTGAAAAACCTGTAAAGTTCTACGTATTGACAAATGTTAAATTTGGAAGACAAGGGTTTGATCCATTTTCATTCGATATCTGTAGAAAGAAGTTGCACACACAAAAAATTGTTATTAACTTTTCAACAAACCCATTTGTCAGCAGAGACACCGGGTAGAATTGCTTTAAGCTTGTTAGGTAACACACACCTCAACTTTTTTTTTTTTTTTTGAGGTATTGGGGATCGAACTCTGGCCCTTGTGCTCCCAAGGTAGGTGTGGTACCACTTGAGCTAAATCCCCAGCCCCAATCTCAACATTTTTAACCTGTCACTTTCCAACAGCTGCTCGTCAGCTCACTTTGCATAATAAATCCATAGGAATTACTTCATTAAGTTGGTGACTATTAAAGGTAATAGTATCAAATATTTCAATGCAGACAGTGTAAAGTGAGGAATTACAAAACACTACAAATTCTCATACACTTTTAGCATGTTTTTACTGACTGTAAATTGAGAGAATACATAAATGTATTGAAATGATTTAAAAAATTAAACCTACAGCTTCCTCAAAATTTTTCAAGAAAATATTTGAGCACGAGCTCTCAGTTCATATACAGAATTTATAGATATCTGTAATTGATAGAAATGTAGAAAAATAGTTATAAATATGTCAATATAGTAATTATTAATGCATCCATCTATTACTGATTGATTTTTGACAAAATTTACTTAATATTCTTCACCTTCCAAAGACACTAGGTCTATGATAACTGTGCGATAAAGTTCACAAATTGCTTTATGTTGGCACAGAAGGCTTCTCAGAGCCAAGCGCTCCACCCATAACCAGTCAGAGGTGAGTCTAGGCCAGAGAAGGAAGCTGCCTGCACCTGGCACTGATTCTTAAGCACATCAGTGATATTAATTCTCATCTCGCTTACTTTTCCCAAACCTCTTTTAATATTCTGTATCTATTTCTCAATATAAATCCTACCAATTATCCATTTTTATGTCAAAATTATCTTTGGACTTAGTGGTAAAGAACTTCAAATCTTCTGAGAATCAGAGCTCAGTGGAATCAGTATTTTGATACCAGGGCTTTAAATCTTAATGTTTTATTCACCTCGTCTCTGGATCATTTGCTCCTTTTGAAGAAGCTGCTGAAGCCTCGGGTACCACCCTGTAGGGAGAACTGTTGCGAAGACAGCAATTCACAAGGGGGCAGGTTTTAAATGATCTAGAAGACTCAGAATTTTGCACAGGACCCGGAGAAAGAAAGAAAGGGCTCCCTCTGCAAGGCCAGGCTGAAGCACAAGTTGAACCTGTTACTTGGGCTGTATTATCAGAATCAGCCATTGATTCTAGAGTTAACTATGGTAGAAACATAGAAATGGAAGCAGTGCTGTATAGATACTATTACAAACCTTAGCGGAAATGCATCAGCAACTCTTGGAATTCTAAAATGAATCCATAGATTTTGGAGCTGAGAACCACTTGTTATTAGGTAATGAAATACACATATCCAAATACCCAAACTACAAGGCAGAACATAGTGACAGACAGTTTAAAATGCCAAAATGCAATACATACTTGTTCCATTTGACTGAGTGATATATATGTTGAAAATGATTATAAAAGTTGACACCATACTTGGCTATTATAATCACGTGGAAACTATTTCACTCATATGCACTTTTTACATATTTAATTATTTCATGAAAACAAAGTCATTGTCCTGGAACTAAAGAAGTGAATAAAGTTATCATTTTGTGTGCATGCCTGTGTGTGTGTGTGTGTGACAGAGCGCAATAGGGCCTTTACATTGAGACACATCCCCAACGTTTTTATTTCTTATTTGGTGACAGGGTCTCCCCGAGTCTCTGACTTCCCAAACTCCACTTGAACTTGACAGCTTCATGTCTTAGCCTCTGAGCGCCAGCATTTCAAACTGTGTCATCATGTTCACACCTTCAAAGAGTGCACTTCTCACTGCTTTTCAAGAGCAGATAATGTCTCAGACAGGAATGTGTAACTTGAGTGAAAGATTTTACATCGAAGGATTACTTAGTACATTTAAAGGAATTTTCAACACACATTTACTTTGCAACCCAACACTTTTTCTCTTCTCTTTTCTTCTCACCCTTAGATCAGAGCTCTAAATGTGTTTCATTACATTTGATGGACAGTGAATTTTCAAAAAACACCATGACTATCCAAAATTTCTTTAAAGATTAAAAACAAGAAATGAAATTGGAGCTATTCTGTATTATATCACACAGCTGACTGATACCAAAGGCTCTGTCACTGCACACTTCAGACTTGTGTCATTTTTAGTCACATTTCAGCAGACACAGAATCTATGAGAAGTTGAATATCTTTGTTGTTTTTTTCCATATTTACATAACTAAGTGATTACATCTTTTGGGAAAACATGATTTCTAGGACCTTACTATCCTACTTCGTACATCACAAATAGACAGTCCCTCAAACACCAGGGCGTTTTCCTTTACAGATATCAACTAAAAGCTACAATGAACAGCGACACGGTATGTTTCAGTTGGCCAATACAACTAACAGCAATACCAAAATATAACAACATTATTTGAGACACATTTCAGATCGATCTTCTTAACACACGAATGTGATTGGTCAGACATTAAAGAAACCAATGTGTTGATCAGCTGAGAAATGCAACAATAATGCATGTTGTATATAAGGAGAAATTCCCCAGAGTATCCCATGATAAATAACAAACCGCGGCGCAGTGTTCCCACAAGTGTTTCTTCTTTCCCTGGGACAGATTGCAGCTTTGCTTGCGGAGCACCAGAAAGCCAGTAATAAGTTCAGAACCCACACCCAGTGAAAGATATACTTACATATTCATTTAAGAGCGCACGCTCCATGTTCTGACAAACACACCCATGTGGGATCTTGTGGGGACTGAAGACTGTTGAAAGAACAGTACATTCACTCCCCCCCATCTAGTACTCACTCCGGGGCATATGCTTATATTTCAGAATGAGCGGGTGGATAGCAGTTGGTATTTAAAAATTCTCTCCTCCTATTCCTTTTTCTTGCATATTAATAAATGTTACACATGATTTTTTTTTCTCAAGTGAAGTCAATGTTCTTCTTGGATTTCATGTAGTTTTTTATTTGGAAGAACTCTTTTAGAGCTTAGAAGCTAAATATAGACCAACAAATTTCAATTGTCTATAAACATAACAGGGTGCAGAGGGAGTTAGATGAAATCTCTGATGTTTAGATACCAGTTTAGACATTCCTAACCCACAAAGCCTATCTCATGAGTTCTGATGTAGCCTTCTATTTCCAATCATTTTTCTTTAACATTTTGTTTATTACAATGGCCAAGCAAGATTAAGAAACTTTGCTCAGCTCAAAACTATGTTGGGGGGGTATTTTAGGTAACGTATAATGGAATAGATTTTAGATTGATCCAGCTTTTCATAGTAAAGTAAATCTATAGTTGGTCAGAGGACCATTGCACAAACAAAGATGTTTCACTTCAATTATAAAATATCCAGGTGCATTTACTCTTAAAATTAATGTTCTCAACTCACTTAATTCTCACGCCTGGATCATTAGAAGAAATGTTTGTTCTGACACTCAGATTCTCACGAGTGGGGATATCTCTAAAGGATCTGTCATTGACCGTAATACCTCTCAACTTTCCCTTATGAATTTTTGATTTTGAGTCAGTTTAGACCTAGCAACTCCAAGTGGTAAAGAAAACCGTATCACACAAATCTTTTCTGGAGGTAAAAAATGAAATATAAAACAAAGTCCACTGGAAAGAAATTAGAATTTCATTAAAATGATGAAGAGGCATGCACTTAATAATTTTAAAGCATACAGCTCCCTCTATGAATAGGCAATTAATTCTGAACAGAGACAAGTAAGAATACACATTTGTAGTCTTTGAAGTTGGCTGCTATAGAAAGATGAACACTTTTACCATTTCTCCATTACAAGGTTAGAGACTGTGAAAATTATGTGGTTTTTCAACGGGTCATTTTTAACTCCTCGGCACCTCCAAAAAAATTCCCACATGGAAATTCTGTTTGTTAACCCTTCTTTTACAAATCAGAACATCACCTTTCAAAGAATTGTGGTATTGTGCATGAAAGAGTAATGAGCGCCTTGAACCACATCCTTTTCTTTGCGATGTGCTTGTTATATGGTCTTTTCCTTCTTCGTAGACAGTTGCTAGTTGTGATGAGAAAGGATCCATTGACTGTTTTAAAGTTTTCATAAGAAACACAATAAACTATGAGGGGGAGGGGATGGGTTGACAAGTTCCAGATCTGCAGCTTGCAAGCTGTACACCAAGACAGTACAGCGACTGTGTGATTTCAAGGGAACAAGGAGGCCTGGACTGTGTACTTCAAGTGCTAAGAATACAAACTCCAGACCAAAGAAAAGATTCAGTTAAGAGTCCAAAGTAAGAAAGTTTTAACACTACGCTAAAAAATATGTAGAACTAGTAAGATAGTGAATCTAACTATACTGGCAGTAAATCCCAAACTTACTGTATCTGCCAATAAGATTGACTTGGTCCTCAACCCATTGCGATCGCTGTGTCCGGGGTGAGTGCTCCGGACCACGTGACTGTGTCCACAGACGTGTATGCTGAACCCCCGCTGCAGATGGCTCTGTTTGGACAGGGAGCTTTAAGGAAACCTTTGTGGTTAACGGGGCAATGAAAGTTAGGGTCCTTAAAAGGACAGAGAGTAAAGCTTGCTCTTTCTTCCTGTCTCCCTCGATCTTAACCAGCCTCTAGAATTGTGGGGGAAAAAAAATTTTTTTTTCTTTAAACCACCTGGTACATAGCTGTTAGTTGTGACAGGCCAAAACACTAATCAGAAGGTTATGCCTTTTCTCTGGGAAATATTTTACTTATTTCTGTTCTTTTTTATTTTTATATGGTTTATTTGTTACTTAAACTAATTAGCTGCGTTATTTACAGTCAATTGATAGGCAACTGAGCCCGGGGGCCTTGGCACTGAGCTACATCCCCAGCCCCTTTTAAAGCAATGAATTGTTTAGATTTTGTAACAGTCTTCCTCCTTCATCACTAAAATACCAGGCTGGACTCGAACTTGCAATCTGCCTGCCTCAGTCTCCCAATTAGGCTTTTGGTGGTAGAATCTGACGGCTCATTACTATGACATGAAGGCAAGAAGAAAAGGGTAGGTCGTATAATCCGATTAAATTGAAGCTGTCATAGAGCTACAGACATGACGGCAAACTTAGGCAAAAATGGAGAAAGTCATGTTATTTCCCGTTTCCTCCACGTAAAGGTCAGCTGCTAAACACCTTCCCTCACTACGGCGGAGCCCAGTCGCGCTGCCCTTAGATGCTCTCCCAGATTAGACTGAGTCCTCAGCAGGCTCATCTGACACTTTCGGCTTTATTCTTATGCATCCTTCTTCCTCACCACCATATGTTCTTTGAAAGCAAGGGCTAGGTCTACCCCACGCATTTCATCAAGCCTTATGTTGCGAAAAGAACTAGCACAGCTTTTCATTCTTAATTATTAGGTAGAAAAAATAACGCAAAACTACAAAAATAAAGTAAAATGATGTTTCTGTACTGTTGAAGGTTAAACCCAAGCAAATACCATAAAAATATTATTTTTTGTGTGTGTTTGAAGTCTCTGGTCTATATTTCCAAATTATGAAGTGGAAAGAGTGAATACTATCAAAGGTCAGAACACTTGCAATAAATCAGTATAAAAACACCAAACAAGACAGGTAAATGTCTGGATAGATGTAAAATCAGGATGAAAGAAGCACGTTCTCAAAAATTGCTGCACGGTTTGTGGTTA
>PVIC010033488.1:0-20115 GCA_004025085.1 Thryonomys swinderianus | reverse complement strand
GCTTTAGTCTTTGGCAAATTAAAGCCCAGTTTTTCCAGCTACATTTATTAAAGAGGGTATCTTTCCTCCACTGAGGATATTTGGTTCCTTTGTCAAAGATGAGGTGGTTTAGTGTATCTGAAGTTGATTCTGGATTTTGTAATCTATTTCATTGATCTTCAGGTCTGTTACTTTGCCAGTACTATGCAGTTTTTTTTTTATCACAGTGGTTTTGTAGTATATTTTTAAATTGGGGATCGTGATATCCCTGCCATGTCTCTATTGCCTATAATTGCTTTTGCTATTCTAGGTCTCTTGTAGTTCCAGATAATTTTTTTTTGAT
Source organism: Thryonomys swinderianus (assembly GCA_004025085.1). Lineage (NCBI taxonomy): Eukaryota > Metazoa > Chordata > Mammalia > Rodentia > Thryonomyidae > Thryonomys > Thryonomys swinderianus. The sequence continues at coordinate 19,793 of PVIC010033488.1, read as the reverse complement.
TATTTTCTTTAGATCTGTGCAACATGCTGTTGGGATTCAATTGAGATTGCATTGAATCTGTATAGCAGCTGTGGGAGTGTAGCTATTTTTGACAGTATTAGTTCTTCCTACCCAGGATCAAGGAATGTCTTTCCATTTTCTGATATCTTCTTCAATCTCCTTTTTCAGAGTGTTGTAATTTTCATAGTAGAGGTCTTTCATCTCCTTTGTTAGATTGGCTCCTAGATATTTCATTTCTTGGGAGCTTTATAAAATCCTCCTACTTGACTTAACCCTTTCTCTAAGTGTCAGATTTGAAGGTGCCGTGGTCTGGTATTTTCCTTATTCTCCTCAGATCCCAAGTGATCATATCTACTCTCCTAGCTTCTTTCATAGCTTGCATATTTACAACACCAACATAAATTTATGTTTCAAACTTCAATCACTGTTTATTTTTTCTTTTTTGAGAGTCTCACTTTGTAGTTCAGGCTTGCCCTGAGCTCACTATGTAGCCCAGGCAGGCCTCAAATTCAGCAATCCTCCTGCCTCTGCCTCCCAAGTGCTGGGATTGCAGGCATGAGGCACCAGGCCTGGCACTATGGTATGTGGTACTGACTGCTGGTGTGCATGAGTCACCATGCCCAGTATTGATGTATGTGATTACTGGGGATTGATCTAGGGACCTTGTGCTTGCTAGGCTGACTGAGCTAAATCTCTGTCCCTCCAATTATTTATTGTTATTGCTTCCCCAAATACTCTAGTACAAGTGTGTCAGTAACAACCTGTAAAAAATTGATGTTGACTTTCTTCTACCTCTTCATCTTCTATCTTAATGCACAACTTTATTTATACTGGAGTGGGGTTAATCTTGGTTCTAGTTTCTTTTTTCCTTTCTATCTAATAAATTGATATGTCTACTTGTATAATGTGTCTTAAACTCCTTCTTTCTGGAAATTTCAATTGGCAATATATGAGTTGTAGCTATAATTACTTATTGCCTGAATAAAGCAGAATGTTGCTAATTATTCTTTTTCTTTGCAATACTTACCTGTAGCCCACTGTTCACAGAATACACAAAAAAACTCATTAGAGATGCAAATGTCATTGCTCCAGTTAAACTCTGACCATCCTTGCTCTTTACTGAGCATAGTGCTCAAAACTCTCTCACAGATCCTACAGTGTTGAATAATAGGATGCTACTTTCTGGTCTGTCTTTCTACATGTTTATTTTCTGCTTTATCTTCAACCACTCGCTATACACATTATACCTCATTCTTCCCCTGAGGTTGCTTAAATACTTCAAACTATTCATGCTGGGGGGTGGGCATTTTTCTCACGTTACTCTTTGCCTGAAATCTTCATTCTGTACTATCAGTAAGTAGCTACTATTCTTTGATGCTCAGTCATACTACTATTTCATGTTCTAATTTAAGGCTGCTCTCTCAGGGTGGCTTTCTTTAATCTACTAGGGAAACTGTTCAATTAACTATATTATTTCTCAGAAGCCAATATTTTTTCTCCAATAGTTTCTCAACAATTACAATTTTATAATAACTTCATATCTATCATCTCTGGAGGTGGATGAATGAATTTTATTCAGTGACCAGTTTTAATTTTAAATTTTTCAGGAGGCATCCACAGACTTGTGATCCCAGCAGTTAGGGGCTGAGGGAGAAGTGCTTCAAATCTGAGGCCAGCCTGAACTACATACTGACACTCTTTCTCAAAAAATAGCTAACAAAACAAGAAAAAGCAAAATAAATGCAGCATCAACATAGAACCACTTTCGTATTGATTTCTATGCTAACTTATGCTATTTGCACACATACATTTCCATGAGAATTCTTACTTTTTCTATCAAGTCTTGAATTTTGATTTTATGTATTTCAGTTTATCCAAGGTAACTGCTAGTAAGTATAGTGAAAACAAACGAAGAACATCAAGAACCAAAACCAAAACTAAAACCCAACAATTCTGCTTTATAGGAGATTCTCAAGATATGTGGAATCATTAGACTCTGTTTGGGCTGTAACTCAATTCATAGGCCACGTTCTTTTGATGTGCACTTAGGGCAAATAATCAGTTGGACTGCTAATTTTCTTTTAAATAAGCGGAAGGGAACCTTCCAGTTAGTATACGTTTAACAAGTCCAATTCTTTAAAAAAAAAGTGTCCACATCTCACTTCATTGCTTCATTGATAGTGAGTTTAAATGCTACAGTGTGATGATCATTGATACCTCATAGCCTTAAAATTGTGAATTTTACTCAAACAACTGTTATAATCTGATTTTTGGATTTTCTAAATCCACAAAGTCAAGATTGTGAATGAGTGAAGAAAGAGTTCATGAGAAATTTTTCAATTTACCTCTTTATATTTTAATTGGAGTCTACATTTTGTATTTTGGTGCACTGTGTTGATAAAGCAAGTAATGTTATGCACTGCTAATAATTGAAAATATATTTCCTAAAATTCACAAAATATAATTAATTCATTTCAAAGTCTACTATATATAGTCCACAATCACTATTTATTCAATTACAGTGCCTGACTTATCTTTAAGCAAACATACTCATACACACACACATACTCATACACACTCACACATGCACACACACACACACACACACACACACATTCCAAAACTCTCACCCTACAAATATTTATTACAAAGCTTCAGACTTTTAAAAACACATTCTTTGCAACTTTGACTTACATTTTTTTTTTATCTTAAATGAGATCAAAAGAACCTTCCTTCTCTGTGAAGGTCTTAGATTTTCCCTTTTCATTCAATTTTTGTTCTTCATGAAGACCACTTGCAAAATTATCTGGGTAGGAACTCCAAATGTCTCTCTGTTTCAAAAAAGTATCTTGTGTCACTCAGCTTTCAATTGTTATGAAAAAAGATAACTGAAAAAAATAGCCCAAAAGAAGAAAAATTGTTTTGACTCATGTTTTAGTCCATGTTCACTGGCTCTATTGTTTCTAGGCCTGTGATGAAGCACAGTCATCATAGTCAGCCATGTGTTAGAGCAAAGGTTCTCACCTTGTTATGGACAAGAAGAGAGAGGGAGGGAGGGGAGGAGGGACAGAGAGAGGGAAAGAAGGGAGATTGGAGAGGGAATGTGGAGGGAAAGACAGAAGAATGAAAGTGAAAAGGACAGAAGAAGACAAAAAAAGATGAGAAAATAAGGAAAGACAAGTGAAGACAAAAGGGAAGAGGCTGAGGACAAGGTGCATTCTTCCTGGTATTTTTGTTAAAGTAGAGTGCCCTTCCTAGTGCACTTACAGGAATTTATCTCCTTCCTGCATGCACTACCAAGAGCTTATTTCTTTAAATGAGGCGATATTTCCTAAAGTTTCCATTTCCCAATATCACCATAAACAGAAAGCCACATTTTCAACATATGAGACTTTGAGGGCACTGGCTATCTAAACTAAAAGATTCTGCCTTTGGCTAATGGTCACCTCACAATGAAAACTGCCTTCAGTCCATCTTCTAAATGTTCCCAGTCTTAACAGTTTCAGAATTGCTCAAAAGTTTAAGTCCAGGTCTCCTTTGAGACTCAAGGTACACTCTAAGCTATGAATTCATGGTTTAAAAAAGTTACATACTTTCAAAATCCAATGGCACATGTTTCATTCTAAAGGGGGGAATAGGGGAGTAGATAATAGGATGGGACTAACAAATGACCGAATCCCAGCAGATAAAATATATCTGATAGGATCATGCCTTACATCTGAAGGATCTGGTGGCTCATGCAAGGAAAATTAGAAAATTGGTTCTCTGGGATTTTCATTCTGTGGAGTCACAGAATCTTCTTGCTCCAGAGCAAGGCTTTGGAGATAAAGTAGTGTGTAATACAATCAAAGTACCCACAGGAAGAGCCTGAGAGAATGTTGCATGAAATTGAAAGAGTGAAACTGAGGCTGCAGTGGAGACCCCATAAACTTAAGGTGTGCCAGGAATGTGGCTGAGAAAAGCTGCAGAGATTGAGTTGAGGCACATGAAAAAAAGTCATTTGGCATGTAATCAGCAAGGTTGTAGGAACAAGCCATTTGGATTGCACATCATGCCACCAGAGACAGAGACAGAGACAGAGAGAAATGGACAAAGTATACCTTTCAAGGGCATAGTCCCAATGATGCAATTTTCCCAACATGGCTCATCTCTGAAAATTCCTACCACCTCCCCATAGTACTATAGACTAGAGATGAAGCTTTCAACACACAGGCCTTTGGGGAACATCCTAGACTGACTATGATGCATCTCTTCTCCATCTTTGTCCAGAAGTTGTACTTTACATAGACAAACCTCTCACCACTATCTCTATATAAATTGTTAAGGACATTTTAGAGTGATGAGCCAATGTAGTTGTCATTAAACATTATATTTTTGCAATGCAATGTGAAATGAGTAATTCTACTTATATCAATTTCCATTTATCAGACAGTTTCCTCATTCTGATTGATTTAAAGAATTTTGTCACATAACATTATAGATATCCTTGACAGGAGGTAAAAATTAAATGATCTCTTACTGCTGTCACAAGTTGCTCCCTCTCCATGGCCTCAGAATGTTTGATTTTATCTTTTGGCTATTCAAATTATTCAATATCCTTTCATTAGTGTGATAAAATTTTTATCAAATAATAATAACTAACAACTTTCAGATCCATGTGCCAACTTAAAGAAGTATTTCTTTGAAAGAGGAAAAATGAGAATCAAGATGTGTCACGTACAGCCACAAATTCTCGTGTTGAATGTGATCATAATGTATGTATAAGATATACCAATAAAATCCATTAAAATATTTCTATGTTTTGCATCAAGTAAGACCTCATTGGAAGTGTTTTGTTGTTGTTGTTGTTTTGTTTTGTTTTGTTTTTTGAGACAGGGTCTAACTTTGTAGTTCAAACTGGCCTTGAGCTCACTGTGTAGCCCAGGCAAACCTCAAACTCAGCAATCTTCCTGCTTCTGCCTCCCAAATGCTGGGATTACAGGCATGAGCCACCACACCTGGCTGGAAGTGGTTTTTGGAGGAATGTTGCATATTTCAATTTTTTGAAGTATATAAAGTATTACATAAATTTTCCTCAGTTCATTATGTTAAAATGCTTACAAGTGGTTGCTAAAAATGACTGTGTAGATAATGCATTGATACATAAAACATCACTGAAGATAGAATATTTTCATTTTTTCACATTTGTCATTCTGTTTGCATTATTTTCTGTGGTTTAATTTTGACTTTTATTGAGATCCATTAATTGATTCTTTTACTCATTAGTTCTTTTATCCAGTATGTATTAACAATTTTAAAGAGAAACTGTCTAAAAATTTTGGTTAATGGAGTTCAGTATTTGGAATATTTTGACTATTGACTCATATGGTTGCCTTTTCTATTTAATTGTATAACTGGATTTTTTTAATCAGTTATCTTTGTTGCTGAATGGACTTAGATGGGGCAATTGGATAAATAACTTCAAAGTCACTACCAGAACACAGTCATGCACATGTATAAATATGAACATTCACTCTAATTTTATTATTTTTTCAGAGCAGTAGTCTGTAGGAGGAGAAAGTTTATGTTAAAATAAATTTCTTCACCTGGGTAGTTACATAGGTAATGTAAATCCTTGCTATGGAATTTAACTATCCTTGTGTATAAACTTCTTAATTTAGAGAATGAATTTATCTGGAGGCAGAGAATATGAATCAGAAGAACTATGAGGTAGCCAAGTCATGTCTTCTACAGAGCTACTTTTACTTATAATTTTAATGTTAACCACTCATAGATAGAGTGAGAAATTTATTCTACTTTTATAAACCAACTTGTGACTTCAAAAAAGTTTCCTGGCTTTCTAAGGCCATTTAGAAAACACTTTGTCACATTGAGAATGATGGCAAGATTTGCCACTTATTATCCCACTAAAGTGTATTTCAGCACATGGACAACTCTAAATTTTTCAGGAAAAAATATAAAATATCTACTTAGACAAGGTAGTAAATATCAGGAATACCACAACTTGCTTCCTACCACGTACACAGTATGTATGTATGAGTGTAGTTCTTTGACACTGAATACCCAACAGGTTGAACAGCGCACTGACAATTTTAGCATGTGGGTGAAATAGAAAATATAACTGATGGATTGTTCAACTTAAACATGGTTTCGATTGACTGACTGAAATTTGGTGTAATAGATTTTCTCAAGAGAGGTGAGTTTGTCAGGCTGTTTGGCTGCATATAGGCTTTTGCAGTTTGGTTTTCTCAGCATATGAAGAATATCTCAAATGATTATAACAAAAACCTAGCTTGATTCCTAGATGTGTAATGTTTATTACATCTTAAATCTTTTCTTATCTATTTTATTCTGGCTATGTTTTGCTAATTTACTACTAGTAGAAAGTAATAGTGTTGTTGTCCAAAAATATGTATACATGAAATTGTGACAGTTTAGCTACCTCATAATAAGGGGAACATTGTCCATTGGTTCAAATAGTGAGAAAATTTACTGCTACACATTTTAGAGTGCGGTAATGAATTTTTACTGTGAATTTCCCTTCTTGTTTTATCTGAAGTCTCTGGCTGTACTGAGTCTATTTTATGATCATTAGTGGTACTCTGAATCTTTTGGCCACATCACAGAAGCCTGAGGAAGAGCAGCCAACCAGCAAAATGAGTGAAGGCAGAAGCAGGAGCTGGTGGGGAGAGTTGAGAGAGGAGACATCAGAAGTTCAGCCAACCAACCAGCCAGCCAGAGGGACTCAACTAGTTCCAAGGGGTCAGGCATCAGTCAGCCAATATTTGATAAACAAATGAACTCGGCTACTGAGCTTCAGTCAGCGCAATTTTGCTGAGTTCCATCTTGGGAGGGAGATGACCTGATTCTTCCTTAAATTCCAGAGGGTTCCAGCAAATCACTGTGTTCTGGAGCCAAACTCTGAAGAGCATTACACATGTGGCAAAAAATGATGCTCTTTTCATCAGCACAGAGAAAACAGAAATATGAAACAAAGTTCAAAGACATTATCATATTCACCAGATACTCATGTCAGTAATGGTATAATTACATTCTAAATCTCATAGGACAAAAACATAGTTGGATTTTTCAGTATTTTGCTCTGTAATTTTATATTTACATTTTTATTTATGATTTTGAAATATTTTCAAATTTTCTTACACTTTGCCAGAGAGTTTGAAAAATTTCCAGGGTCTCCTCCCAAAGTATCCTTGATCCAGAGTCCATAGTAGTTAACATATTTATGTATTTGTTTAATTTCCTTCTCTTCCCTAAAACAAAAGTTCCTATATTGGAATTAAATATTTCTCCCAATTGATAAATCAACATTGGTATAGTTATCATTCAAACTGTAGATCTCGTTAAAATTTTAACCATGATTCCAACAATGTCTTTCTCTTTTCTTGTCTAGGATCGTATTTAGAAACACTCAACTGCACTTACTTTTCAGGCATTATTAATACTGTTTTTTTTTTCTTTTTTGAGACAAGGTCTCACTTTGTAATTCAGGCTGGCCCTGAGCTCACTATGTAGCACAGGCAAGTCAGACTCAGCAATCCTGCATCTGCCTCCCAAGTGCTGGGATTTATCAATCTTATTTGAATTATTTCTCAATCTTTCCTGGTTTCTCATTTGAGGCTTAAAGAAATACTCATAAGTAAAATAAATATATCACAGATGTGTAAATACTGTATCTTTTCTATGGTATAAGGAATTGAAGAAGTAAATGAGTTCTAGAGTGTATGATGGATATTATGAAATAGAAAATGATCAAAGGGTAAAGGGGAGTAGGGGTAAGTAATGTGGGGAGAGAAAAAATGTGATGATAATAAAAGGAAACAAAGCTTATGTATATAGGCGATGGGTGGCTGTAGGGTGGGCAGGGGAATGGGAAAAATGTGAATTAAATCATGTCATGTACTGGTACAAATTCTCAAAGTCAATTGCGCATGTGCATATAAAATATACCAATGAAATCAACTAATTAAAAAAAAAGAATCTGTTTTACTTGAGTACCCAACCTGGATCTAGTTGGATCCTTCTCTTGTATCTAAGGACATAATGTCAGTCTGTAACACACTTTGTGGCACTAAATTTTACTGCCTAATCTATTTGCTATCTGTATCTTTTCTTCAGATAAATATTTCCACTTTCCCTTTTGTATTTGATAACTATATGTGTGATGGTATTTTAATATTTTCTAGTATTGTTTATTTCAACAAATGTTCAACTTTTGGCTTTAGTGACCCTTATTTCTATCAGTTACCCATAATGACTATTCATTTTGCTCATACTTCTTACATTTATTAGTTAGCATTCTACCATTTGCTGTATTCTAAGACTGATGTTTCTCCCTTTTGAAGTAGATTGGATAGTAGAATTTTATGATATTTGAAATCCATGCTTTAAAAAGTTATATTTTAAATTTTAATTAATCAGTGTATTTTAATATTATGTAGAAGATCCTTGACAGACAAAGCAAAACACAACAGAGTGAACACAGATAATTACTAATATTTAAGTGAGTTAAAATTACTTTCTGATAAAACAGTTCTCAGAAACAAGCAAATAAAAAATGAAACTAATGAGCAGCAATAGATAAATGATGGATGTTAGTAGTGTTCATATGACAAAAAATATGAGATGTAGATCATGCTATACACATATTAAATAGGACACACTTCACTGTTCAATTAGAGGAAATAGGTGAACCTTAATATGACATATGTAATTATAAGATTTTTATAATTAGATATTCATCATACTATTTTGAAGTTAGATCATTGGTGCTACTTCAAAAACATTTATTTTCTCCCTTTTATATAGGTTTCTGTAATAATCACTTATATGATGTACTGTTTCATATTTATTTAACAGATATTTATACACAAGAAAGCAGACACTTAAAGGTGCTAAAAGGTGGAGCCTGAGTTCTTGCATTCTGATAAGTGGAATTTCCATTTTTCTTATTTTCTGTCTCATTTGGAGAAATTTCTATGTATTTAGCTATTCCTCTCTTTCTCCCTTAAATATGTATTCTTCTCTACTCTCTCTCCTTTATTGAAAAAAAGCATGTTGAAAATAGAAAAATCCTTTACCAGCATGACTTTTGCTTACAGTTTTAGTTTAGATGCTACTATAGAAATATATGAACATTTAGATATAGTGTTTCTGCATAGTAGCTCAAAGATTTCAATGATTATAAAATTCTTTCAGATCTGAAAAAAAAAAGATGATGTAAATTTGAGTCTAGAAACAATAGTAAAGAAACGACCACAGAAAAGACATTTGGTAATGACATTGATAAACTGTGTAAAGAAAGTTCACTGAGATGTGAGAGAGAAACTTGCTACCTGAACGTTTTGTAACAACATTTTAAATTTACTTTGATAAACTTCAGGATCTAAGAGCAACAAAATAAACTGGTTTGTATTTTTGAAGTTTAACTTCAATAATTACTTTTATCCATGCATTTTAATTTTGATGCAAATAAAGCATATTTTCTTCATGTTTCCACTCTACAAAAATTATTCTTTAAATAACTTGTATCTTTTTTTTTTTTTTTTTTGAGACAGGGTCTTGCTTTGTAGTTCAGGCTGGCCCTGAGCTCACTATGTAGCCCAGGCAAGCCTCAAACTCAGCAATCCTCCTGTCTCTGCCTCCCGAGTGCTGGGATTACAGGTGTGAGCCACCATGCCCGGTACTGTGATGAGTGGTATTGATTGCTGGTGGGCGTGAGTCACAACACCCAGCATTGTATGTGGTTACTGGGGATTGAACTCAGGACCTTGCCCTTGTGAGGCAGGTGCTGGAATCACTGAGCTAAATCTCCGGCCACTGTTGTATCTTATAATCTAAATATTGGCCCTTCCAACATGCAATTTTATTCATTGCAAGAACTCATTAAAATAAGAAATTATAAAATAGTGACTAAATACGTTAGCATGAATAGTCTCAGTGATAATTTTCCTAACCAAATTTTATCGGTCCACATTGAAGAAAATTAGAAATCTTCATGGAGATAATCAGGAGTATTCAATATTTCATTACTTTTTTAGTTCATCATGTGACTGAAACATTCTATTGAGAACGAGTAAAAGTGAATTTTAAATTGAAAAGATCATTGGCTTAAGACTCATCTACCTTTACCCATCTAACAATACTTTTGTTTTGGTGAATGAAAGAAATCATAGAGGAAACAGTCTTTGAATACAGAAGCATGTTCCAAATGATTGTATTTTTTTCAGATTAAATTGCCCAGTAAACTATTAGTAGTTTAAATTGCTTATCTATGTTTTATTTATTTATTTATTTATTTATTTATTTATTTATTTTTGCTTTTTGGAGACAGGGTCTTGCTTTGTAGTTCAGGATGGTCCTGAGCTCACTATGGTGCCCAGGCAAGCCTCCGCGAACTCAGCAATCCTCCTGTCTCTGCCTCCCGAGTGCTGGGATTACAGGCGTGAGCCACCACGCCCAGCATTATATGTGGTAACTGGGGATCGAACTCAGGTCCTTACGCTTGTGAGGCAGGTGCCGGAACCACTGAGCTAACCCTCCGGCCCCTCTATGTTTTATATTTAACATACTGTGTGATATATTAAGAAATGCAATATAAATAGGCTAACTATTGCAAATTTTTGGTTAAAAATGTTTTTTAATGCTTGTTTAATGTTTTTTAAATTTTATTTATTTATTTATTTATTTATTTATTTATTTATTTATTTATTTATTTATTTATTTTGTGACAGGGTCTCCTTTGTAGTTCAGGCTGGCTCTGAGCTCACTATATAGCCCAGGCAAGCCTCAAACTCAGCAATCCTCCTGTCTCTGCCTCCTGAGTGCTGGAATTATAGTAGTGAGCCACACGCCCAGCACTGTGGTATGTGGTATTGATTGCTGGTGGGTGGTTACTGGGGATCGAACTCAGGACCTTGCGCTTGAGAGGCAGGTGCCGGAACCACTGAGCTAATACTCTGGTCCTTCAAATTTTATTTTTAAATTATATACAAAAGCATAAGTATTATAAATACTAGTAACGTAAATATATATAGGGTCCTTGTAATGTTTAACACATATAAATGTTATATAATGTTTAATTCAGGTTAAATATATTTACCTCCTTGAAGATAATTTCTGTGTAGTTTAATCTTTTTAAAAAATTTAATCTAGTTCTTTATTATCATTTTTCAAATCTTTATTGGTACGTTTTATATACACATCATGATCACAATCAATACTGAGAATTTGTACCAGTATATGACATGACTTAATTCTTATTTTTTCCCATTCCGCTACCCATCCTACAACCCCTACCTCTATGTACATAAGCTTTATTTCTTTATTTTTACCATCATATTTTTCCCCTTATTACTTATCCCTACCCCTTATTTCCCTTTGAATATTTTCTATTTGTATGTATGATAGATACTGTCAAAAAAATTTTTTTTTTGAGACAGGGTCTCGCTTTGTAGTTCAGGCTGGCTCTGAGCTGACTATGTAGTCCATGCAAGCCTCGAACTCAGCAGTCCTCCTGTCTCTACCTCCTGAGTGCTGGGATGACTGACAGGCATGAGTCATCATGCCCGGCACTGTGGTATGTGGTATTGATTGCTGGTGGGCGTGAGACTCCACGCCTAGCGTTGTATGTGGTTACCGGGGATCGAACTCAGGACCTTGGCGCTTGTGAGGTGGGCGCCAGAACCAGTGAGCTAAATCTCCGGCCCTGTCAAAATGTTTTTTAAGTGTGTTTTCTGGAATGCTTGTATTTGTAAAGTTTAAGGCATTATTAACCATATTATTTAAATGAATCAGGAAATACAAAGAATTCAACATAATATGAATATATGATTAAAATAAATGCAGAGTTTAATTTCCAGTATTGCAGATTAAACTCCTTGCATTTTCTCTTAAGATAATAGTTATGAATAGTTCGGGGGGGGGTGGCAAACAAGCAAAGAATCAAAGAAGCAAACTGTTACCTGAAAGCATTTGAGAGTGAAGAAACCAAGGAGAGGAAATGAAATTTGGTAAGAGAGGTTGAATGTCATAAATTGTCTGATTTTAGAGTTAACTGAGAATGAGCTGTCATGATATTGTATGAGGAGACAGCAATACTGAGAGGAAACTTTCTTTTTTGATTTGGTAATGGCTGTGAGACCATGCACCTCCAGAAAATGGGATCATGGCCTTGAGGGAAGGAGCCACAGAAAGAGAAACTGGCACTTAAGCATTTCCTGTCTCTAGAGAACAGCCACAGGCAAGCAACCAACACCCTATAGCGTTTAGCCAAGGACAAAAGACACCAGTTCAGTTTTGAATTTTTATCTATATAAAAAGTGTCAATTTTGATGCTTAGTTGTCTTAGTGTGTAGCTAAAATGCAAACAGTAACCTTTTCAGAGAAATATAAAAGAACTCAGGCTCCACACAAAATATTGATACAGTCCAATATAAAATTCAAAATGAGAAGACATTTACAGAACCCTGAAAATGTAACCATTCTCAAGAGAAAATACAGCATATAGAGGTTAGTTCCAAAATAGATTGACAAAATAGGGAATTGCAACTGGAGAGTTTAAACATGTTTTTATGATCCCTAATATGGAGAAGAAAAGTATACTCAATGATTGATAAGACAGACTATCCCAACAGAGAAACACAAAAGAAAGAACCAAGTGAAAATTTTACTGTTTTTCATTTATACTAATTATTGCAGTATATAATAAGTACATTTGCTCTAGGGAGTTGGTGCATATTCACAATATATTTCAGTTCCCCTTTTTCCCTCCTTCTTCTATCCCCTATTTTGTTATCCAGCATCAGATTTATTTATTCATCTTATAACACTTAGAAAATTAATTGTCATATACAGTTTGAAAATCAGACTACTAGGCCAAAGAGCACATAAAACATGTAAAGAATTACACTAGGTTTTATAGATTGTCTGTGCTTGATTACAACACCTTTTTTCTTTCCCTTTTTCCTGTCATTTTTTTCAAACAAAAATGTGGAATTTTATAACTAAATCACAATATTTTGAAACACATATTTTTAGTGAATTTAAAGGAAACATAAAAAGGACAAAGGAAAGAGAAGATCTTGAAAACATTTGTTGAATTTAGATCAATAAAAATGATCAGATCAAACAGAAAACTTTCCTTTTTTGTAGCTTTTATGTGAAGATATTTTCAAATCAGAAATTTATTTTTGTAACTAGCAGAACCTAAGTCAAGCTTTCCTTTTGAGATAAGTTCTTTAGTGAAAATATCCCTTCGTAAATCATAACACTACAGAATTTAAGGGTCAAAAGTACACAGACAATACAATGAAAGTTGAAACTAAACTGCCTAAGAAACTAACTAAATTTTAATATATTTTCTTTACCTTTTATTAAAAAGAGGGAATAGTATTTTCCCCACATGGTTATCATTAAACAAATTTAACAATGTGTGATTTTTTTCTCTCTGCACTTTACATGTGATTTCTTGGCATAGGTATTTTGTGTTGCATATTCTTTTATACATCTACACATACAGCTAAACCAATAGGATGTATACATTCTTATGCAGGATCAATCTACAGAACTCAATACCTTCATCTGTAAATACTAAAAGCAAGGCTCAGGTGTCAGAAGCTCTTGAATGTAGTATTTGCTTTTGTGGTCAGTTTCCTGTCTTTTCTGGAATATCTTATATTGATTCTATAAGCTTTGTAACAGCCCATTAGTTACTTTTAGCTTGAGTTGATCACTTTTATATTACACTATTTTATTATCATCACTTTATAGAGGTAATTAGTATTGGAGATAGTTGGCAAGAAAGAAACTGGGACTTAGAAGTACATAAGGAAGGAATGATGGGCTTTCTGGCATATCTAAAGGTGACTTATGGAAGTAAAGACTGAAAAATTGAAACTCTGTAAATTGAAACAGGTATGTAGCAGCCTAGAACCAGCGAACTTTGAGCCGAACAGTAACAAAGGTGCTTCATATTTAGTGAAATGTCCAGAGTTTCATAAAATTGACCACTGTTCTTATTTGCTTCAGAAAAAGAATGAATTTTAAGTATCTTGAAATTCATGAGAGAGAGAACCACAACCCTTTGTAGAAACAATAAAAAAAGAAAACTAGGAATCCAATATTATATAAAATTTGTTAGTTTTTGACCATTGTACATCATGTTAACTTAGCGGGTATACAAATCTTACAACAGCTTCTAATATATCTCTAATTAAAATGTTTATAATTTCAGTTTCTCATCCCAGAGAAAAGATGCAATAGGGTGGGTAGGGGAAGGGGAAAAATGAGTATTAAATCATTTCATATACTGGTACAAATTCTCAATGTGGAGTATAACTGTGATGTTTATATATAATGTACCAACAAATTAAATTTTTTAAAAAAATGTTTAATTTCTTGGTTACATAACTTTTCTCATCTGGAAGAGTATGTTTGTTGAGGGCAAATTCAATTTTATCTCATAATTCAATAAAGTAGACTGTTGAATATATTATTCCATTAGCAAAAACATAATATTTCTTTACTTTGATTGGATTGTTATATATTCATTTTTTCCTTAGGAACATTAACTATTCTTGGCTATGATAAATATATTTCTACTCATTTGAAATCTTATATTTAGGTGATGTTTAGTTTTTTTAAACCCTTATATCATTTTTCATCTTTTACTTTTATATGATTGTCCACACCTTCACTTCACTATTGGCAGTAACAGTGATGAAGGTGGAGGTTGAAGAAGTAGCCAACAAAGTAAGACTGGAAATTTGGAAGCACTTAGTAAATGCTGAAAATTAAAAAATATTGAAAGGAGAACTTTCTTACATTGCTTGTGGAGCACTAAACATAAATAATCCTTTTTGAAAACTTGGGCAGTATTTACCAAAGTGAACACACAAATGCCCACTGACATATTTTGTAATTGCAGGAATGAATGCAAGAAAAATGCATATGCAATATAAATACCAGGACTGATGTCAGAAAGTTGGCAGAATTGGGCTTTCTAATATTTGTCTATTCACAAAAACAATTTAAAGAAATATCCATGCATAAGAACATATTTGTGAGAAATAAATGATCCCACTGACAGGACCTTAGTGGGACACAGAAATAAGAAATGGCCGGAGGGTTACCTCAGTGGTTCCGGCGCCTGCCTCGCAAGCTCAAGGTCCTGAGTTCGACCCCGGAAACCACATACAATGCTGGGCGTGGAGACTCAGGCCCACCAGCAATCAACACCGCATACCACAATGCCGGGCATGGTGGCTTATGCCTGTAATCCCAGCACTTGGGAGGCAGAGACAAGAGGATTGCTGAGTTCACGGTGGCTTGCCTGGGCACCATAGTGAGCTCAGGGCCAGCCTGAACTACAAAGCGAGACCCTGTCTCCAAAAAGCAAAAAAAAAAAAAAAAAAAAAAAAAAAAAAAAAAAAAAAAAAAAAAAAAAAAAAAAAAAAAAAAAGGAAAACAACAACAACAACAACAACAACAAAGAAATGGCATTGGTTCCAGCTCCATGGCCCACATACCAAGATGGTGTGTACAGGCCCAGCTTCCAGCCCTACCCCCCTGTAATTCTGGACTCCATGATCCCAGATTTCTCAATGGTTTATGTAGATTGTTGCTCTAGACCCACCTGAGTGGTCCTTGAATCCTTAGGCTCTGGCCTATTCCTGCAGTACACTGATTACATATCCTCAGGGTCAATATCCATTACAGAGCACCCAAGGTATAGTTCTACCCCAGTACATACCTTGTGCATGGGTAGAAGTCATGGGCCAGGCTTATTAACTGTCCCATCAATTCAAGCTCACTCCCATAGAGCCAAATTCTAGGCTTGTGCTTTCATCACCGAATCTAGGCCTTTATCCATTTCCTGAGTTTCTAGCCTCAACCAGGTAAATATAAAAGTGAGGCTAGCTCCTGATAATTCAGGACTAAGCCTGTCCCTATAGACCAAGGCTTTAGCGCAAACACCTGCTAACACAGGCACCAGCCCAGCCCATGTGAGCAATTCAACAGCAAAACTCCCACAGATCCCATCTCCTGGATGTTCAGAATCTCTGAACAGGATGGCCAGTGAGGCATTTTCCATGGCATAGCCAGTCTGTATAGACTAAAAAGACGTTTAGTTCACCAGCTCATAAACAGCAATGCAAGACCACAAAAATTATATATAATTATGGAAACATGGAAGTACTAAAAAATAATACCCTAGCTATTCAAAATGGTGATCTTAAAGAATATTTGAGAGACACTATAAAATAGAAAATATCCTAAGGGAAATGCAAGGGGGGGAGAGAGAGAGAGAGGGAGAGAGACAGAAAGAGAGAGAGAAAGAAAGAGAAAGAAAGAGGAAAGAAGTCTAGTGAGCTGGAGTAGAACACAGAAAGACAAGTAAAGGAAATTTAAAAGTACAAAATAAGAAAGTATATCAAATTTAAGAAAGGATATCAAATTTAAAAGTACAAAGTAAGAAAGGATATCAAAGGATAGGAAATGATAAAGTCCAAAAAATTCTCAGAATACTGAAAAACAAAATGTCTGAAAAACAAAATGTCTGAAAAGTTTCAAGAAGAATTTCAGGAACAGTATGAAAAGTAGCAAACCAAAAGACAAGTAATCCAAAAAAATAAATAATAAATAATAAAATAAATAATAAAACTGTGCAGGCTGTGATAAAAACTGCATGGTACTGAAAGTAACAGACCCAAGGACCAGGGGGAATACAATAGAAGATCCAGAAACAACTCCAGATACACTAAGCTATTTTATCTTCGTCAAAGGAGCCAAACATCCTCAATGGAGGAAAGACAGCCTTTTTAACAAATGGTGTTGGAAAAACTGGGCTTTCATCTGCCAAAAACTAAAGCTAGACCTATCTCTTTCACTGTGTACTAAACTAAAATCACCATGGATTTGAGACTTAAACATTAAAACATAAATGCTAAACCTGCTGCAAAACAGGTTAGGTAAAACTTAGAGACATTGATTTAGGCAGAGACTGTATGATTAAAACCTCTGTAGCATGAGAACTAGCAAGAAGAATTTTTAAAAAATGGGAACTCATCCTACTAAAAAGGTTCTGCACAGAAAAAGAAACCATTGGACAGATAAAAGACAGCCAAAGACATGGGAAAAAATTTTTACTGTCTGTTTCTCAGACAAAGGTTTACTATTAGAATATAAAAAGAATTTTAAAAAATCAATGCCCGCCAGGCGTGGTGGCTCACGCCTGTAATCCCAGCACTTGGGAGCCAGAGACAGGAGGATTGCTGAGTTTGAGGCTTGCCTGGGCTACATAGTGAGCTCAGAGCCAGCCTGAACTACAAAGCGAGACCCTGTCTCAAAATATAAAATAAAATAAAATAAAATAAATGCCCAAAATTTAAAGACCCAATTCAAAAATGGGCATCTGAAATGAATAGACATTTCTCAGAAGAAGTAAAAGCAGCCAAGAAGCATATGAAGAAATGCTCAACATATCTGGTTATTCAAGAAATTCAGATGAACACAACACAGATTTCATCTTACTCCACAAAGAATGGTTGCTATTGTGAAATTAACCAGCAATAACTGCTGGCGAGGCTGTGGGGAGAAAGGAACCCTCCTCCACTGTTGGTGGGATTGTAGACTTGTGCAACCATTGTGGAGATCAGTGTGGAGACTCCTCAGAAAAATACAATTAGAGGTTCCATTTGATCCTGCTATTCCCCTGCTGGGAATATACTCAAAAGAATTAAAAGAATAATATTGTAAAGACAAATGTGCACCCATGTTCATAGCAGCTCAGTTTGTGTTAGCCCAATTTTGGAAACAACCCAGATTCCCATCAACTGGACACTGGATAAAGAAGATGTGATTTTTTAATAAAATGGAATATTACTTTGTCATAAAGAATGACAAGTTTGAGTCATTTAAGCACAGATAGACACATCTTGATGACACACTAATGAATGAAATAAATAGGTCACAGATATGTAAATTCTATATCTTTTTTCTGGTATGAGAACCTTAGATGTAAATGAATTATAGAATGTATGATAGATTTTTTGTGAAATAGGAAATATTCAAAGGGAAGGTGAGAGGAGAAAGTGATTATGAACTGTATATAAAATGTACCAATAAAGAATTCAATTATAAAAATGTGTATGGGAAGGCTATGAATCCATTGGACACTTTGAAGTGAATCAGTATATATATCCAGTAGAAAAATCAATGAAGATGAAAAAAACTAAAAAAAAAGGAACACAGAAAAGAGGTGAGAGGAAAGCTTATTTAAATAATGACAAAAATGTATCAAATCTGAAGGAAGACATTAAAATTCAAAAAGTGCAGTGAACTCTAAATAGATTAAATACAAAAAAATCTTCATTGAGAAATATTCTAAGAAAGTCTCAAAGATCAAATATAAAAATACTTTTTGGATTTAGCAAGAATATCCTTTTCATTACAGTGAGACATATGTAGACTATCATCATATTTCTCATTGAAAATCTGAAGCCAGGAAACAACAATTATATATTCCAAGTGTTTAAATATAAAACAAAAATGAAAACCAACAAAATAAAATATTAAAACACCTGCCAATCCAAAACAGTCTACTCAACAAGGATTTTCTTCAAATTTTGGGCCATAAAGACTTGACAAGACAAAGCTAGCTGTAGAAACGCTTCACATGACCTGCCTTAAAACACTGCTAAAAGTAGTTCAAGCTGAAACAGAAGAATAGTAACATGAAAAGATACAAAGTATAAAACTCACAATAAAAATTGTGGATGCAAACTGCTTGAAAGAATTTATAATAACCATCTGAAAGGAACTCAGTGAACTGGGAGTTTACAAAGGTAAAATGTTTTAATACGTAAGACATAAAGATAAACTTACTGTACCTACAGGAATTCATTAACAGTCACACAACTGAGGGAACGAGCAGCGGGCGGAACGGACCCAGCAGCTCCGGGCCAGCAGAACCGTGTTTCCAGCAGACTGAGGGACCAACCGTGGGCGGACCGGACCCAGTGGATGCGGCCCCACCGTGCCGTGCTTCTGGGGGACTGAGAGAGCAGCACGCGGACCCGCTGCAGGGTGCAGTCCATTTCCAGTGGACTGAAGGCCGCCCAGCAGCCCACTGTATCCCGGAGCTGTGCAGTGAGGAATCAGACATAGAGGTAACTCATAAGCTAAAAGTATCCAGTATAGAATCTAACAAACCCTTTTTTGTCTTATTTACTGTGTTTAATACTGATATTGGCATTTATTGTATTATGGTAACAAACATGATGTGATTGTTCTGCTCAAATACCTACCATGATGTGTCAGGAGTGAGAACTCTCAAGGTTTATTACAGATTCAAGGAGGACCCCCCAGGAAAGTGCTGCTTCTAAAGGGCCCCAGATAATAGAAAGAGACCCGCAACAAACATTGTCCTGTCATCAGTCAAAGAAGAGCATTAAAAACAAAGAAAAAGTAGAAATGGGAAAATGAAAAACAAAAAACCAGACACAAAGATCACCACCACAGGGAAATTCAGAGAAAAGGGAAATAGGGCAAACTGAAACTCAAACACCAGGACTCCTGGAGATGGTAACTAAAGCAGATCTAGTAAAATGGAAAGCAGAACTCATCTCTGAGATCAAAACAGAGATACTGTCCTCAGTGAAAGACTTCATTAAAGAAGAGATCAGTGAGATGATTGAATCCAAGTTAGCAGAAGCAATGGAACCTTTTAAACAGCTTCAAGCAGAACTCCAGGGAATGATGAAGGAGAATGAAAG
>PVIC010033487.1:0-20127 GCA_004025085.1 Thryonomys swinderianus | reverse complement strand
AAAAAAAAAAAAAAAAAAAAAAAAGATACTGGCAAACAGAATACAGAGAGTTATCAAGAAAATCAAACACCCTGATCAAGTTGGATTTATCCCAGGATGCAAGGCTGGTTCAACATATGTAAATCAATCAATGTAATCACTATATTAACAGACTCAAGGACATAAACCATATAATATCTCAATAGATGCAGAAAAAGCATTTGACAAAATCCAACACCTATTTATGATCAAAACCCTACAGAGAATCAGAATCAATGGACTTTATCTCACTTTAATACAAGCTATTTATGAGAAACCAACAGCCAACATCATACTTAATGGGCAAAAACTGAAACCTTTTACACTAAGATCAGGAAAAAGACAAGCATGTCTGTCATCTCCACTCTTGTTCAATATAGTGCTGGAAACATTAGTCATAGCAATCAGGCAGGATAAAGATATAAAAGGAATAAAGATAAGAAAGGAAGAAGTTAAACTGGCATTATTTGCTGATGATATGATACTCTATCTAGAGGATCCTAAAAACTCAACCAAAAGACTGCTAGACTTACTAACCAAATTTGGTAGTATTGCTGGATACAGGGTCAATGCTCAAAAAATCAACAACCTTTGTCTACACAACTGACTCACTGAAAGAGAAATTGGGGAGTCAATCCCTTTCACAGTAGCACCCAGAAAAATGAAATATCTAGGAATCAACCTAACAAAGGAAGTGAAAGACCTCTACTCTGAAAACTATAGGACTCTGAAACGAGATAGAAAAGAAAATCAGAAAGTGGAAAGATATCCCTTGTTCCTGGGCAGAGAAAACCACTATTGTCAAAATGGCTATACTCCCACATCTATTATATAGATTCAATGCAATTCCAATTGAAATTCCAACGGTATACTTCACAGAGCTAGAGGAATTAAACAAAAATTCCTCTTGAAACACAAGAAACCTAGAATAGCAAAAGCAATTCTAAGCAACCATGACATGGCAGGGGGTATTACAATCCCCAATTTAAAACTCTACTATAAAGCCACTGTGATAAAAACTGCATGGTACTGGCAAAGTAACAGACCTGAGGACCAGTGGAATAGATTAGAAGACAGAAACAACCTGGATACACTAAGCCACCTTATTTTATTTATTTATTTATTTATTTATTTATTTATTTATTTATTTATTTATTTATTTATTTAGAGACAGGATCTCGCTTTGTAATTCACATTGGCTCTGAGCTCACTTTGTAGCCCAGGCAAGCCTCAAACTCAGCAATCCTCCTGTCTCTGCCTCCCGAGTGCTGGGATTACAGGCATGAGCCACCATGCCCAGCACTGTGGTACATAGTATTAATTGTTGGTGGGCATCAATCTCCATATGCCCAGACTTGTATGTGGTTACCGGAGATCGAACTCAGGACATTGTGCTTGCGAGCAGGCATCAGAACCACTGAGCTAACCCTCCGGCCTGCAAGCCACCTTATTTTTGACAAATGAGGCAAACATCCCCAGTGGAGGAAAGACAGCCTTTTTTTTTTTTTGAGACAGAGTCTCGCTTTCGTAGTTCAGCCTGGCTCTGAGCTCACTATGTAGTCCAGGCAAGCCTGGAACTCAGCAATCCTCCTGTCTCTGCCTCCTGAGTGCTGGGATTACAGGCATGAGCCACCACACCTGGCACTGTGGTATCTGGTATTGATTGCTGGCGGGTGTGAGTCTCCACGCCCAGCATTGTATGTGGTTACCGGGGATCAAACTCAGGACCTTGCGTTTGTAAGGCAGGCGCCGGAACCACTGAGCTAACCCTCCGGCACCCAGACAGCCTTTTTAATAAATGGTGCTGGAAAAACTGGGCTTTAACCTGCCAAAAGCTAAAGCTAGACCTAGCTCTTTCACCATGCACAAAACTAAACTCACAATGGATATGAGACTTAAACATTAAAAGAGAAACAGTAAGCCTGCTGGAAAACAGGCTAGGTAAAACTCTTGGAGACATTGGCTTAGGCAGAGACTTTATGAATAAAACCTCTATAGCACAAGAACTAGCAGAAAGAATCAACAAATGGAATCTCATCCTACTGAAAAGCTTCTGCACAGCAAAAGAAGTCACTGGCACTGCTAAAAGACAACCAACAACATGGGAAAAAATCTTCAGTAGCTGTTTATCAGACAAAGGGCTATTATCTACAATATATAAAGAACTCAAGCAGATCAGCCTCCCCAAGTTTAAGGACCCAATTCAAAAATGGTCATCTGAAATGAACAGACACTTCTCAGAGGCAGAAGTCAAAGCAGCCAAGAAACATATGAAGAAATGTTCAACATCACTGGTCATTCGAGAGATGCAAATGAAAACACTGAGATTTCATCTCACTCCACAGAGAATGGCCGCTATCACAAAATCAACCAACAATAAATGCTGGCGTGGCTGTGGGGAGAAAGGAACCCTTCTCCACTGTTGGTGGGATTGCAGACTTGTGCAACCATTGTGGAGATCCGTGTGGAGATTTCTCAGAAAGCTAGGAATAGGGGTCCCATTTGACACTGCTATCCCCCTGCTAGGAATGTACCCAAAAGAATTTTAAAAATCATATTGGAAAGACAGATGTACACCCTTGTTCATAGCAGTTCAGTTTGTGATAGCTCAATCTTGGAAACAACCCAAATTCCCGTCAACTGGAGAGTGGATAAAGAAGATGTGTTTTTTTTTAATAAAATGGAGTATTATTCTGCCATAAAGAATGACAAGATTGATTCATTTATGTGCAAATGGAGACATCTGGAGGATATATTAATAAGTGAAATCAATAGATCACAGATAGGCAAATACCGGATCTCTTCTTTGATATGAATACCTATAGATGCAAATGAGCTCTAGAAAGTATGACAGTTTTTATAGAGTGGGAAATTTCCATAGGAAATTTAGTGTGGGAATGTAATGGGGGGAAGGAATAAATATGATTCAGAAAGAAAATAGAAGAGTACGTATAGAGGGGGTGAGGAGGTGTGGGTGGGTAGGGATATGGGTAAAAATGAGAACTAACTTGTGTTATATACTAGTACAAATTCCCCAATGTTATATGTGATTGTGAGATGTATATAAATTGTACCAATAAACAATTCAATTAAAAAATTAAAAATTTTTAAAAATGACAATTGTCATGTTATGTATTAAATTCTCATTGCTGATTGTGATATAATGTGTATATAAAATATACTAGTAAAATCAATTTTTTAAAAAAGACTGCTGGATTCAAATCACATGGACTCATTGGAATAGACAGCAGTGCTACCTGCAGTTAGGATGCAGTATAGAAACTCTTATTAACTCTGGGCAAATCCTATCACACCTGGATCTTAAAGCAGAGACATTTTTTCAGATTTTCTAAGGAAAGTGGTAACATGGCAGGACAGGAAGCTTTTATTAGTCAGAGACACAAGACCTATAGGACCAGGAAGTGAGGTTAATTAGATTTGAATTGTGGTTACATACATGTCATGAATACTCATTCATATCAAATAGATATTGAAGTTCTTATTATGTTCTAAACATCTACATCTGATAAAGCCAGACCAATAAAATATGTGAACAAATTATGGTTTCTTGAAGAGTTTCTTGATACATTCTGAACTATTTATGCATGCAAGTGGCACATCCTACCTGAAATCACAGACACTAGTTTTCAACTTAAGGGAAAATTGGGAAATATAAGTCACTTCTACTGAAGTGAGGCCCAGCATTGTGGTGTGTGGTACTGATTGCTGGTTTGCCTGAGTCACCATGTCCAGCATTGTGGTATGTGATTACTGGGGATAGCAGTCAGGATCTTGGGCTTGCAAGGCAGACTCCAGAACCACTGAGCTAAATCCCTGACCCCATGTTTTTCTTTCTTTCTTGTGGACATACTCAGATGACTTTGGCACTGTATTTTCAAAAACACACCCATATTTACATATGTGTAAGTAAATGTTGGATCTCATTTCACTGTCTTGCACTCTTTATTAAGTCACTGTCCTTCAATTCATTTCACTGATACAAATTTGAAAGTTTATTACTTTTTTTTCCCCTCTGCATCTCCATTATAGGTCAAATTGCAGCTGGCACATTTTTAGCTTGACAATTATTTGTATATTAATATTTGGTATTTTGAGTAGATCTTGCAGACCTTTTGCAAGTTATATTATCAGTTAAGAAAATAAAAAAATGAAGATTTTCCTAAAAAGTAAAGCAAACAAGGATTTCTGGGTAGGGGTGGCAAAAGTGTTCCATGATGTTGCCATGATTGCTTCACTTTTTTCACATTCTTGGAGCAGATCAGCTATCCAGAAGACTTTTTAAGCTATTTTAGCTTAAATGATACATGCTTAATAAATACTCACTGGACCAAGGATTCCAGTGGCTTTAGCAAAAGCAGTCTTAATCTCTCCTAATCATATTCCACAATTTTGCTTGACATCAAAGAATTCTCATTTCAAATGATATTTTCTTACCTCAAATTTGTTAATGCAGTGTTGAAAGCAATTGACTAAGGGAAGATAGTGTAATTTGAGTTCTGAAAGAAAAACCAGTTTTCAACCCATTGTGGAGTTGTGATATCAAGGAAACCTCATGTGTAGTAACTGTGACTACATACCACATAGATTTCTACATTCTGTCATGAGGAAAATAATGTGATCTACTAACTGCTAAGGTCTGGGGACATTTGGATCATTCACATAGGCATATCTGAGGAGTTTTTAACATATTTGTGGAGAAGAATCTCTAAATATTACAAACTTCTTGCTAGTTGAGTAACTAGAGACTTAGGATACTAAACGAGAAATCTATTAATTATATTAATTAGAGGTTTAGATATTGGAAAGATTTCTGTAACATTATTTCCCCTATGACACTCTACTCCTTTGAATATGGAGTGACAGGGGCTAGATTTCTTTTTTTATCATAAACAGAAACATGGACAAAGTCTATGAAACAACTATTTTCACACAGAGATCAAAGGTGTTACATAAAAGGAACAGACATTGGCTTAGGGCTGTGACTCTTGAGAGAAGAAAAACAAAAAAAGATGGACCCTGCTGTCATCCTGGTTTCTTCCTGGGAATTACCAGGGCTGAGCGCAGGAAGGGAAGCCTTAGGCAGAGCAAATGGGTTTGGTGAGTTCAGAAGAACGGGACGAGAGAGGCTGAGGGGCCCGGCAGGTGCAGGTCAGAATTCTGAAGAAGAGAGCATTATGCAGAAACAGAACTTCACGTAAGTCTTCAAGATCCCTGAATCTTTGCTGGTTACTAGGCTGGGTGTGCACAGAATGAAACTCCATGAGGCAGGGCGAAGGGTAGAGACTTGTTAGTTCACAGAGCAGGAAGAGAGCTCTCATCGTCACTTAAAATATTCAGTGGTGGCAACAGGACCTCATACCATAGCAGTGAGACTGAACAACCCTTGGAATGAAAATACACTAGATGTGTGACAGGAAAGCCATGAAGACAAGTTAAGAAGGAAAGAAACTGAAAAGCAAATAGCCTAACTGCTTGGCAAAACAAAGTTCAATACTATTTAAAGGAAAAGATTAAATAAAAATCCAAATCATTTGTAACATAACACTCACAAAGGCTAGAATCCAAGAAAAAAAAATCACAAGATATTCAGGAAAGGTAAACAACAAAAAAGTGATTTATAACCAGAAAAATAACTTAGCAACAGATATAGACTATTTCTACAAGTGGAACTAGCAGAAAATGGTATAAATAACAATTGTAAATATATGCAAGCAGCTAAATTTCACCAGGAATTTCTAGATATTAAAAATATATCTGGGGCCAAAGGGCTAGCTCAGTGGTTCCGGCGCCTGCCTCGCAAGCGCAAGGACCTGAGTTTGTTCCCCGGTAACCACAAATAATGCTGGGCATGGAGACACGCCCACCAACAATCAACACTGCATACCACAATGCAGGACGTGGTGGCTCACGCCTGTAATCCCAGCACTCGGGAGGCAGAGACATGAAGATTGCTGAGTTCGCGGCGGCTTGCCTGGGCACCATAGTGAGCTCAGGGCCAGCCTGAACTACAAAGCGAGACCCTGTCTCCAAAAAGAAAAAAAAAAATATATATATATATATATATACACACACACATACATATATATATACATACATATGTGTGTGTGTGTGTGTGTGTGTGTATATCTGATGGCCAGAAATTTAGCTCAGCAGTTCCAGCACCTGCCTAGCAAAGTCCCTATTTCGATCCTGGAAACCACATACAACAATACCAGGCATGGTGACTCATGCCCACAACCAATCAGTACCACATACCACACTGCTGAGCATGGTGGTTCATGCCTGTAATTCCAGCACTCGGGAGGCAGAGGCAAGAGGATTGCTCAGTTCGAGCCTTGCCTGGACTACATAGTAAGCTCAGGGCCAGCCGGAACTACAAATGAGACTCTGTCTCAAAAAAATTTATATATACATATACATACATATATATATGTAAAAATATCTGAAAAGAATATTTTATTGGGTGGAATTAACCAAAGATTAGGCACCAAAGAAGAAAAAAATCAATACACTTGAAAACAAAAACAGAATCTACACAAAATAAGTATAAAGAGAAAAATCACTAAAAACAAAATGAAACCACAAAACAATTAGAGCAGTGGTGGCCTCTAGGATAATATTAAGTGATTCAACATATATGCATGTAATTAGAGTTCCAAAAGAAGAGGAGAGAAAAGAAGGGATGTACATATGAAGAAATAATGAGGAAAAGTCCAATTTCCATGAAAATTACTGAGATTTCAAGTAAGAGCAATATGCATAGGCACACATGCAGGCACACACCCACACACCACAGCATGTCACAAGCAAGTTCTTGAAAATTAGCAATTAAGAGAGAATCTTAGGTAGGTGTGGTGGCTCACACCTGTAATCCCAGCACTCGGGAGGCAGAGGCAGGAGGATTGCTGAGTTCAAGGCTTGCCTGGGCTACATAGTGAGCTCAGAGCCAGCCTGAACTACAAAGCGAGACCCTGTCTCAAAAAAAAAGAGAGAATCTTAGAAATACAAAGATATCAAAGGTGTTACATAAGAGGAACAAAAACTGTGCCAACTCCCAGAATATTTTCAAAAACTATATAGGTCAGAAGTAACAAAATGGCATCTCTAAAGTTCTGGGAAACTAAAACAACAAATCAATTTAGAAGCTCACATCCAGCAGAAAATCTGTAAAGATCAAATTGAAGCATAAGATATTATCAAACTAACAAAAGCCGAGGAAATTCATTGCTGTATGAAATACAAGAAAATTCTTCAAGCAGAATGAAAATGGTAACAGATGAAAACTTGGATCAAGTAAGGAGATGAAGAGCCCTGGAAGTGTAAGAGTATGAATAAACGTAAAAGGCATTTTCCTAATTTCATGTTTCTTTTAAGGATATAAATAAATAGATGATCTGAATAGTCCATTTAGAGACTGCCCACACAATTAAAAAAATATATGGCCTTTGTAAGACAACCACTTCAACTATAAAGACACTAGTTAAAAATTAAAAGATGTTGGGGACAGAGATTTAGCTCAGTGGTTCTAGCACTTGCCTTGCAAGCGCAAGGTCCCTAGTTCAATCCCCAGTAACCACATATAATAATACCGGGCATGGAACTCATGCCCACTAGCAATCTATACCACATACCACAGTGATGGGCTTGCTGTAATCCCAGCACTCAGGAGGCAGAGGCATGAAGATTGCTGAGTTCGAGGCTTGCCTGAGCTACATAGTGAGCTCAGGGCCAGCCTGAAGTACAAAGCAAGACTCTGTCTCAAAAAAATAAAAAATAAAAAATAAATTTAATGATGTTAAAAAGATCTAAAATTTTTAAAAATTAAAAAGTGGCTCTTATAATGTTGGATATGGTAATCTTTAGGATATAGAATATTTCTAGAGATAGAAAGGGACATTTGTCATGATTAAGGAAATAATTTATCAAGAAAACATAAGATCCTATGTATCTGTGCCTGTGATAACAAAGCTTCATAATGCATGAAATAACAAATGACAAGAAAGGAAAGAAACAAATCCAAAATTTTGACTGGGCATTGTAATTGTCAGAAATTGTAACTGTCTCTAACTTCTAACAGTAATTGTTAGAAAAATAGAAAATCAGTAGTAACAGAGACCACCAGAACAATGATACTGAGTAATCCAGTCAGACTGATTTATACGGAGTATTCCATTCAACGACAGCAGAACACGCACTCTTTCAACTGAACGTGGAAAATTCACCATGTTCTGGGACCATAAAAAAGTCTCAATATATTTAAAAGGATTAAAATCATAAAAGAATATGTTCTCCGACCACTAGTGGGTTAAATTAGAATTAATAGCAGTAAATAATATCTAGAATATTTTCCTAGTGTTTTACTTTCCTAGACAGATGCTGTGTAGGATTTAGAGGTCCTCTATGTCTTCTAGACAAATACTTTGTGCACTTTCAGTGCATCTTTCAAATAGGCTTTTTGAAATTGCTAGCTTGTGCCTAGCGAGTTCACTTTCCCTGCCCCTGTGGAGTTTCCAGCATCTCATCTCTCTAAGGAAGAGTCATGAGGCCTGTTTGCCTGCTGACCACAGAGCAGATCTCAGATACAAAAGAAAGCCTGGGAGTTTGACGTGTAGACTTGATGTCTCCAGGCCCAGCCCTGGCTGCCTGCACTCTCCTCACTCCCTGAAAGTAGTTCTCAGAAACAGCAAAGTTCTGAAGTTTTTTGTCCACAGCAACCAGCGGGAGCCCAGGCATGAAGATAAGCGTGTGCACAGGGGCAACAGGACCCAGTGAGTCAGAGCAGGCCTGTTGGAAATCAGACTCGCAGCAGACTTGTGATCTCACGTCACTGTGCTTCTCATCCTTTTTATTAATTTTCATGGACTTTTGTTTATTCTTTTCAGAGAACCTGGACATTTGAAAGCAGTAGTTATATTTTTGCCCATTTTCATGGGCAGCAATAGAAGGAAGCTGTGAGGACTTTGCAGACGCAGGGGACAGAATATGGATCAATGAAAGGAGTGCAAGTATAGCAGAAGGCTGGAGTGTTTAGGAGGGAGCTGTAATGTGGCAGTAAGAGAGGCTTTGGATGTTAGCCAGACGAAGCTCTACCTCAGTTTTTATATCTGGCAAGTTTCTTATATCTCTGTGCATTGATTTTCTTATAAAGCATGAACAAAAATATACCCTTTGTACATATATTCTGAGCACAATAAACATGAGTGCATTCACACACACGCACATGTGCACACATGTTTATTTTTTATTTAGTCAAATAATATCTATATAATGCCTACAGTTTCTACAACCTGGTAAGCCCACAGTAAATTGGAGCTGCTGTCATTTTTTTCCAAAGTCACTTGACCGGTTTAAAATAACGAATACCTGTTTTGAGCGGCGCAGACTGCCTTCTACAGAAGGAGAGGCCTGAGAGAATCTGGGCGGAGATGTAAAACTTGCCTGTGGTAGAGGTAAGCAGGAGAAAAAAAATCTAACATTGATAAACCTCTTTTAGGAAAATGGAAAGACATTCTGCATTGTTTTCATTGACAACTGGATCACACATGGATCTTCTGAGAGGTCCACATAACTTCCTTACAATGTTCTTACAGTTCCATGGTGCTAATAGAAGCCCATTTTCTCTTTAAAGCAGATGCATCTCTATTTCTTTGGCACGGTGTCCCCCGAAGATAAATGCACCATTCAGAGCTCACTATATGTTCTGTAGCCTGCATGCACTTTCTAAATATAGTAGCCAGATGATTACTTAATTTAGCTAGAAATAGCAGATTGTTGACAAAGACTCCCCACTGAGTTCCTATGCCTTGAAATGCAGCTTTTATAAAGCAAATCATATCTGGAGAAGTGACTAACAATGCCACTTGCTTCATATAGTGACATAATATTTAGCTCTGTCACCAGAGTATAATTGCCTTATTTTTACAATGTTAGCACTCTATTGATAAATATAGATTACCTGGAACAAATCAGTCCTGCCACAGGGGGCACAGCACTTGCAAAGTAGAGCTTTCAGGGAAGAAACTCTCGTGACGCAAATGTGCCATCTGGTCTTCAACAGTTGGCTACCCAAGGGGTGCATGTGCAGTTTATAAAAAGGATCGATCAGATCAGATCACTTAATTGACTTGTGATCTAATAAATACTTGATAATGAACAATAAGCAAATACAATCAAATCTCTGAAGGGACCTGCAAAGATAAATCCTGCTGCCATTTTAGTACTTGGTGCGTGGAAGGGTGATGGGTATTAGATTAATACTGGCCTGCTTTCTCCT
Organism: Thryonomys swinderianus; assembly: GCA_004025085.1. NCBI lineage: Eukaryota > Metazoa > Chordata > Mammalia > Rodentia > Thryonomyidae > Thryonomys > Thryonomys swinderianus. The sequence goes on along the minus strand of PVIC010033487.1, from coordinate 9,815 downwards.
GCCTCTGTGTAGGTGCTTCCTGTGTCTTCCTCCTGGACTTAGCCCTTGTTTTTTAGGAGACTGTACATCCGATCTTAGGCTTAGGAGAATACAGTAGGGTTACAAGAACCTGACTCTAGCTAGTTTATGCGAAATTGGACCATAGAACTAAACAGTTCAGACAGTCAAACCCATCTTGCGTCTGTCTCCATCACTCAGGTCTGCTTCCCTCACAGGTGATCTGAAGATGTGACACAAGGGCACCACAGCAGCAGAGCTAGAAGTTTGGGGCACCTGTCAGAAAATGGTTCCTACTGCTAGAATTAACTGCATCATTGCTTTTTTTTTTTTTTTAACTTTCTGGGTATTGTACAATAAATACATCTATAGGTATAATCTGGGCAATGTGTTTCAGGGGATTGCTAGGCAGATTGTATGAAGAGAAAAGGGAAAAACATCTGTTTCAATAAGTACATTCAGCTTCTTGTTGAACACTTACTGTGGGCCCAGAAGACGGCGCTAACCACGTGAGAACCAGGCTGTGGTGGGGAAGGGCAGGGCTGCTTCCTTTGTATCAAGTGCAGAAGAGAGGAGGAGATGCATTAAGCACTCTGAAGCCCAGAAGCCAATATACTGCCCAGAAAGAGCCACTGAATAGCCTCTGTCTGGGCTGTCACACTCCCAGATCCTCCAGGACAGTATGATTCGCTAGACCTGGCATGGCTTGTTACACTTGGGAGAATCTCAGAGCCTGGAAGTTTCTCTTGGTACAAACAACATAGACAACTGTAAGAGAAATTTAAAAATTGACTTTCTTTCCTCTAACTTCTGCCCTGTTAAAGATCCTGACTGGATTTCACCTTTTTTTCAGGTATGAAAAAAATGTAAATTTTCCTATACATTTACCAAGCTCAGACTTCTTTTAATATAAGAACAAGAACCCTCCAAAATGATTTTGCAAAATTGTTTCTATTGATTCTATTTCCTTAAGGTCCTCTGGCTCATGTTTTCACAAAATATATTGTATAATATATTGTATATTGTAATATATAAATATATTGTATATTGTAAAATATATTGTAACCTCTATATATATCGTAATCTGACTGAGAATTTGTACAAATAATAAAATCTTCCAGGAGTAAACAAGTTCATCTTTTTGTAATTTGTAAACTTTATGGCTGTTGTAAAATCAGTGTTTTGCAATCAGAACTCTTGGCAGATCCTACAGTGGTGGAGACTGTCAACAGGGACCATGGACTTTTCTCCTTCTCAGTGTGATTTTCTACTCATATAAAACATTAGTGTGATTTTATATGTGATAATCACTCCTCATCATAAATATCTCAGGATGCCACTTAGCAAGGTAGGCAATGCAGAGCAGTATCTATACTCATGGATGAATGGTTCGCCCAGCACGGACCTACATAAACACAGGCGAAATATGCCTGTCTCAAGAGTGACAAAGGCTATAAAGATAGTAGAACTTACGGGGCCTTTGTGCCGAAACTTCTCAGATATTTGACCTTTTTTTCTTTGAGCCTCCAAGAAAACTCCAAGAACCACATTATCTGCATCAATTTTGACTCTGGCTGGTTTTCTTGGAAAGCACTTAGATCTTGTCCAGTGCAGCTATTTCCAAATGTCAATTTATGAGAATTATATGGTGTTTCCTTTTTTCCTAGTAATTTGAAAATAATTTTAAAAATGCATGCACATAGAAAAGTGGTTTAAAATCTTGCAAAAAGGAAAGTTGTATTTCCTCCTGTGTGACTTCATCTCCCAGTCATGTTTTAAACATTGCTGTTTTCAGTAGTTCTTGGGTATACATCCATAAGATTCAACTGTATGCTTACACTTTTCTTCAAGATAATCTTCACAGTACTTAGCATCTAATAAGACATGCATACCAATCAGTCTGAATCTACGAATCCTTCTTTGTCTCTTTTGGTTCCAAGTAACTGCAGGTGTCCTTGGATTGTGGCTGCATCGCTCCAATCTGCTCTGTTCTCTTTATACTACTGTCTGTTCTATGCCTGGGATTTCTCTTCTTTCTCTCAGAAGGATATTTGCCATTGGACTTGACCCACCTGGACAATCCAGGAACCCTAGTTGTATCTTGAAAGACCCTTTTTCCAAATAAAGCCATATTCACAGATTCTGAGGGCAGGTGGATGTATCTTTTAGGGGCCAGTGTTCAGAAGGGGTAAGAGAAGATCATAGTTGTGACTCTAGCAACTTGTATCAAAATGTTTCAATAGTTCATCCTAACTTGTCTAGCTATCTAGGCATACACCTTTACTTTTATTTCTTGCTTTATTCACTTTAAATGATATCTCTTTATCCAGGACAGTTTTCAGACCCAGGTCTATCGAATCATGTGTATTTTTAAAAAACAACTTTTCAGGCAATCTAGGCAAGACTTCTTTGCTATTGCTTTGGGATTCTGAGTCTCAAACGTGGGGAAGAAGACCAGAATGTCTAGAGGGGTATGAGGAGGTAGTAGAGATAGACACGTGTCATGAAAAGTAGTTGACTGCTGAGGTTAACTGAGTTCATTCATAATCCTGCAAATTATTTGGTTATTTCAAAGTTCATTAAGGAGGATTTTTTCTACTTTTCCAAAAGGATATTTCCAAGCTGTTTCAGAGGACACTGTCCAAAGATCCACCAGACCCAAGAGTCACCGGGGCTCCAACAGTGGGGCCACCCCCAGAGGGACCTGGGCAGCCCCCCGCAGCTGTCCGCTGAGGTCACTGTTTGGTCTCCACCACTGCCTTTTCTACAAACACAACTTCTAAATGTATGAAAGAGGCAGAAAGCGAGAGGAAGACGTTTGTCTGTATGATGAAAGCCAGGCTCTCTGTGACTGAGGGTCTTTGCTGGGAGCCTCTTGATTCAGCACTGTGGTTCCTCCAGTGCCCACGCAGCTGGCCCTTCCTTTTCCTGGGCAGGTGTGTGGGCCACTTTATGCTGCAGTGTGAGGGTCTAACTGGTACCTGTGAAGGGTCCCAGGGCCTGAAGGGCGTTCTGAGAGAAATAGGAGAAGCTCTGGCCCATGCTCATGGCCCCAGTTTGCCTTTGCTGACCTCCTTTGTGTCCGTTGCCCATTGGACAGGTGGCCTGGCTGACTGCAGGGTTACCCTCAGCATAAAGGAGGACGCGGTGACAAACTGCTTGCAAGCTCCAGCAATTGGGCAAAGTCAAAGCTCTAAGACAACCTTGGATGTGACTCACAGCAGTTCTGCTCCTCGATTCAGCCCTCTTGACACAGAATGTGGCTGTTATTTCATTTTCTTCTTAACAAGAGTTAATTCTGAGAATTTAATTCCCTATCATATTTCCAACTGGAACCAGAGACATGTAGAGGAAATGAGGGAAATAGCTATTATTTTGTTTTGTAAGGAACGGCTGATCATGTACTCTGTGTACTTTGGAGTCATCTCGACCTTCCCAGTCAGGTCTTGTTGGCTTTTGTCCCTTTCGACCTCCAGACCCTTAGTTCTTTCTTTTCATTGTGTTTCTACTTCTGACTTTCCATTTAGGGCTCCAGAACCACACACCCCTCACTGCCAACTTTTTCTTCTCCTATTTCTTTCTTTACTGGCAAACTTCTGAGGAGGACAACTTGCACTGACTCCATCAGTTTTTTCTTTCCTGACATTTTTTTAACGTATGCCTATCTCATTTATACTTTGGAAGGTCATAGAGATTGCCTGACCTTAAAATCCAATGTATAATGTTTATTCCAATTCTTGAAAAGCTTATTTTCCTTCTTTCTTTATGATACCATGTTTTCTCCTCCCATGTTCTTCATGGTTCCTGCTTTGAATTACTCACCACTGTATTTTGTTGTTGTTGTTGTTTGTTCTTCTGTTACTGCCAGCGTCTCGAAGTGGGCATCTTCAGAGGAGGGACACCTGTCATATGTTGGGGTGATCATCTGTGGACTTCCCATTCAGGGTTGGATAAATCTTGGCACTGTATTTCTCATGGTTGCTTTGGGGCTTTGTTTGGTGTGCATGTGCGTGTGCACACGTGTATGTGTGTGTGCACATGGTGCATGTGTGTGCACGCTGCTGGAGAGTGTACCCAGAATCTCATGCATGGTAGGTAAGTGCTCTGCCACTGAACATGTGCATCTCTTACCCTATCTGAAAATTATTAAATAATAGCTTAATTAAATATAAAATATTTGAAATTTTTAAGTAAATTATTGGTTTCCCAACCCCAGAACTTCATTTCTGACTTGACTACATAATTCACTGAAGGAAAAATAGCATTTGGTGTAGAAATCTACTTTGTATTAGATTTTCAGGAATATAACTCTTTTTTCATAGCACTAATAAAACAATATATCTTTTTAAAATAAGCAACAGTACCTACTTCATCTGAATTAGATTACTATTCCTTATTTTCTCAATTAACAAACTGTCCTCCCAACATTGTATTTTGCTTAAAATCTCACCCATTCTTCAGCTAAAATAAGTCCCATTGTGATATGGATTCTTTACTTCTTTGTTTTTGTTTTCGTAGTTTGAGACAGGGTCTTAGTTCAGGATGGCTTTAAACTTACTGTGCAGCCCAGTCTGACCTTGCGGGGATCCTCCTGTCTTCGCCTGTCAAGTGCTGGGTTATAGGAACGCATCACCACACCTGATTTAAATTTCTTAATAAGTGCCCTTTAGTTGGAAAACACTCTCTTGTCTACCTTAGAATTCGTATAAATATTCCTTCTTTTCTCTCTGATGACATTGTCATGTTACAGTTATCTTCATACTTGTCTTCTGTCCTCTATGTTTCAAGTTCCATGATGGTTAGCTTAATAGCTCACATTTTGGGGGGAGGCAATGGTTTTCTAGTTTGCTCTGTTACTATATTTGGCATTCTTGGGGTCTCTGACAGTCTCTTAAAATTTAAGTCAAGTGAAAGGCCTATTCTCTAGAATATATAAAGAGTCTAAAAAAATCAGTCCCCCCAAATTTAAAGATCCAATTCAAAAATGGGCTTCTGAAACGAAGAGACACTCTTCAGAGGACTAAGTAAAAGCTGCCAAGAAGCATACAAAGAAATGCTCAACATCGCTGGTCATTTGAGAGATGCAGATGAAAACAACACAAAGATGCTGCTATCTCGGAATTAGCCAGCAACAAATGCCAGCGAGGCTGTGGAGAAAAAGGAACCCTTCTCTACTGTTGGTGGGAATGTAGACTGGTATAACTTCTATGGGAGTCAGCGTGGAGATTCCTAAAAAAACTAGGGTTAGAGGTCACATTTGACCCTGCTATTGCCCTGCTAGGAATATACACAAAAGTATTAAAAGAATTATATCATAGTGTCATACGTGCACCCATGTTCATAGCAGCTCAGTTTGTGATAGCTAAATCTCGGAAACAACCCAAATGCCCATCAACTGGAGGCTGGATAAAGAAGATATGGTTTTTCTATAAAACGGAGTATTACTCTGCCTTAAAGAATGATAGATCTGAGTCATTTATACTCAAATAGATGTACCTTCAGGATATACACATAAGTGAAATAAATAGGTCACAGATATGTAAATATCATATCTGTTCTCTGGTATGAGAAATTGAAGGTGATAATGAGTTCTAGAATGTATGATGGATTATTGTGAAACAGAAAATATGCAAAGGGAAATGTGGTGGAGGAGTGAGTAATTAGGGATAAAGAAAAAAATGTGATGGTAATAAAAAAGAGAAACAAAACTTTACGTGTTCAGGGGGTGGGGGTTGTGGGGTGGGTAGGGTAACGGGAAAAATGAGAATTAAATTGTGTCATATACTGGTACAGATTCCCAATATTGAGTATGATCATGATGGGTATATACAATGTACCAAAAAAGATAAAAATTAATTTAAAAAAAGAAAAAATTTAAGCCGAATGGACAGATTCTGAAAGACTTGCAGGACTGGATGATGATTTTGGAAGTGGGGCTAAGTGCAACATGGAAGCCACCTACAGAAGACAGGCCGGAAAAGACAACTTCTGGGTGGAATCTGCCATATCCTTCTCCTCCCTGCTGCTAAAAGCATAGGAACAAAGCTCATGAAGTCTTACTTAGGTATTCAAACGATTTTTTGACTATTTCTGTCTGAAGAAAAGGCGGAAAATAATTTGGTGAAAAATTTTTTTAAAAGATGTTTAAAAGTTCTGCTTATGGGCCGGAGGGTTAGCTCAGTGGTTCCGGCGCCTGCCTCACAAGCTCAGGGTCCTGAGTTCAATCCCCAGTTACCACATACAATGCTGGGCGTAGAGACTCACGCCCACCAGCAATCAATACCACATACCACAGTGCCGTGCGTGGTGGCTCACGCCTGTAATCCCAGCAATCGGGAGGCAGAGGCAGGAGGATTGCTGAGTTCCAGGCTTGCCTGGGCTACATAGTGAGCTCAGGGCCAGCCTGAACTACAAAGCGAGACCCTGTCTCAAAAAAAAAAACTGCTTATAAGCCTAGTTCAAGAACCATGTCCATCCCTAGTTTGGGGCAAGGATATAACTAACAGAAAGAAAGTCAATCTATTAACAGCTCTTCAAGGACTTTTTGAAACAAAAAGAACCATGTTCCCTCTTTGATCAAAAGATATTACTTCTTAAACAGAGAGGATCATCCATCTTTCCTTAGAATATGGACATTTTAAGACTATCAGACTGAGGTCAGTTTGGAGTATCAGATGGAGACAGCAAGTCAGCTCAGATAAGAGTTTCCAAAGCGATCCATCACTCGAATAAAAGCCCAGCAGCAGGTATTGATCCTCATCCTGAAGACGGGTTGAAAGGAGGAGGTAAGGTCACAGCATAGCGGGTGTTCAGGAGCACGACAGTGAGACGGTGACAATGTCACAGACATGTGGGAAACAGCAACCGTAGGGTCAGCTGCAAGACACTCAAGAGACAAGTCAAGTAAAACCTGAAAAGCCCCATGGGTGCCTTTATATTACCTGAATCAAGAACTCAAATGGAAACCAGTGGGCTTCGATTTTCAGGCAGAGAACATAGGATTGATCTTCAGCCAGGGTGAGTCAGGGAAGATGATTTCACTCTGAAAACCACAAAAGTGACTTTGCGTTGACACCTGGCTCAGCCAGCTGATGACCCTCCTGCTGGTATGGAGGTCCTTGTCCACCAGGCCATGGCTTTCTCCTCTCCCTCTCCTAACTTTGGGGAGCTCTAGCTCCTCTGCCGGTAGTTCAGCTTCCTCCTCATTACATTTTAAACCTTATCTTGGTTTCACTATGTTCCTCACTTCTCACATTCCCAGGATGCCTCTGAACCCTGTGGTGGTGCATATAAACTCACACATGGAAAACAAGTCACTTTCTTGATTTTTCTGCTTTGCATTATTATTCTACTGGACTAGCAGAAATTTAATCTCATTTAATCTTTTGTTTGTTTTGTTTGTTTTTTGAGACAGGGTCTCGCTTTATAGTTCAGGATAACCATGAACTCACTATGTACCCCAAGGTAGCCTGGAACTCCTAGCAATCCTCCTGCCTCTGCCTCCTGAGTACTGGGACTACAAGGGTGAGCCACCACACCCGGTTTAATCTCATTTAATCTTTTTTTTTAATTGATTTTATTGGTACAATTTATATGCTCATTGTGATCAAAATCAACATACGTACCAGTACGTGAGATGACAATTCCCTTCCCCCACAAGCCTCCCACCCCCCCATATATATATATAAAAGCATTGTTTCCTTTATTTTAATCATCACATTTTTTTCTTTCCCTTCTTTACTTACCCCTACCCCTCCTTTTTCCCTTTGAATATTTCACCTAGGGATTTTCCTTCTCAGACAAAAATCTCCGCTAAGTTGTCCGAGAGCCTGCCTATCCTAAGCTTCCCACAGGGCTTCCAGCCTCACTGCTGCACGGGGCCCTCTCCAGGCCAACCCACAATGCTGTGCCAGTACCTCCCTTCCTTCCACCACTGCCCTCTTGACAGCCTGGGGAAAGCACTTCTAGTCCCACACTGTCTGGGGAAGAGGAGGTAAAAGAGGATGATTATGTTCAACTCACGACTACTGCGCCCAACACCTGGATCTTTTCATGTTCCTTTCCAGGCACAGACTACAGAAATACAGACCCTAGAAACTAACTTTCTGTCTTCTGAAGCCATGAGCCCAGGGCAAGGCTCAGATGGAGCAGGTGCTAAGGGGAAGAGGAAGTGGTCTCGCAGAGCAGGGTGAGAGCAAAGAGGAGCATGTTGGTTAATGCTCCAAAATGGTATCATGTAAGAACAGCTTCAAAGCCAGCAATACTTGAACCCACCCCCAGATCTGTTTGTGGCTTCTGTCATGCTGTACTATGCATCTTTTGTTACCACTAAGGGCAACTTGCCTTCTTTCAACTTCCCTGAAGAAGCCATCGCTGCCCACCTCTGCTTTCTCTCCCTCCACATACTCTTACAATGACCGTATTGACCTTTATATTCATGACTTGTGTATGTAGGAGCAATAGAGGATCACATGGCTGATGGCTACAGATACATTTTTAAACATGTAAATCATTCATTTTTATTATGATAAGATATATATAACAAACTTAACTATTTTAATTATTTTAAGTGTACCACCTAGTTGTATTAAGAATAGTCACACTGTCATCACCACTATCTCCAGAACTTGTCATCAACCCAAAAAGAGACTTGACTCTCTACCCATGATCACTGTTTCCTCAGTCCCTGGCCAGCCTTTGGCTTCCTTTCTACGAATTTGGTTGTTCTGTGTATGTCAAAAAATGGAATCATATACTATGCTTCCTTTTATGTCTGGTGTATTTTACTTAGTGTAATGTTCTCAAGGTTCACCCATATTGTAGTCCCTATCAGAATGTCCTTTTCCTTAAAAAGAAATATTCCATTGCATATATACCACATTTTGCACATCCATTTACCCATCAGTGGATATTTGAGTTGTTACTGCTTCTTGATTATTATGAATAATGATGCTATCAACATGGGTGTACTTAAATCTGTTCAAGTCCTGTTTTCAAATTTTTTTAGTATAAACCTGGATCTGGAAATACTTTATTATATAGTAATTATATATTTAATGTTTTGAGAACTATCGTACTATTTTCCATAGCAGCTAGACCATTGTATATTACCACGAGCAATGGACAGTGTTCAGATTTCTTTTTATCCTTGACAATAGTTTGTATTTTCTGTTTTGGTTATAACTAGCTATCCTAATGGATGTGAAATACTATTTCATTGTGGTTTTCATTTGTATTTCCCTAATGATCAGTGACATATGCATATTTTTACAACTTTATTGACCATTTGTATTGTATGCTTCTTTCAGAACTGTATAGTGATCAAATACCTTAACCCTTTTACAGTTGGAATTGTTGTTGTTGTTGTGTTTGTTGAGTAGTAGGACTTATTTATACACTTAAGACATTAGTCTCTTTTCAAATATATGATGTGCAAATATTCTCTCTCAATCTTTGAGTTGCCTTTGCACTTTCTTAAAAGTGTCATTTGAGGCACAAAACACTTTAATTTTAATGAAGCCCAGTTTACTTTTTCTTTCATTGCCTGTGCTTTTGGTGTCATATTAAAAATTCATTCCAAATTCAATGTCTCAAAGTTCTCCCTCTTTATTTTCTTTCAAGAATTTTACCATTTGGGCCGGAGGGTTAGCTCAGTGGTTCCAGCACCTGCCTCGCAAGCGCAAGGTCCTGAGTTCGATCCCCGGTTACCACATACAATGCTGGGTGTGGAGACTCACGCCCACCGGCAATCAATACTACATACCACAGTGCCGGGCGTGGTGGCTCACGCCTGTAATCCCAGCACTCGGGAGGCAGAG
>PVIC010033486.1:0-20122 GCA_004025085.1 Thryonomys swinderianus | reverse complement strand
GTGTGTGTGTGTGTGTGTGTGTTAGAGGTTCACTTTTCAGTTAAATGAATTTGCTCTCAGACTTCATTTCTCAGGTGAACATAAGTGTTGGAGTAGTCTTTATTTTGAATCCTGACTATTGTTTTATCCAAACTTAAGTTATGGAGAAAAAAAAATGAAAGCAGGAATTAAAGTAGTTAACAATGCGGTTTTGTTCTTAAGTGAAAGTTTAGGGTTTATCAAGAAACAAAGGCCAAAGCCTGGGTTTTTAGAGAAAATGCATCCTATCCTTTTAACATTGATTCTGAGAGGAGCAAAAAAATACATCTTTTCACTAATTCAGTACTTTTATCATAAAATCAGTGAGGGATTTATTATATAAAATCAGTGAGTAATTAATCACAGGAAGATGGTGTAGAATATAAAAGATTGCTTTTGCTGTTGGAAACTGCAGGTGCTTTTGCTGTTGGACAACACAGGAATTGACCCTGGAAACTTGGAGAATGCAGTAGACAAATCCTGATTGATCATTAATGAGGTGTATACTAGTAATCACACAGGTGGTATAGTTAAGTTTTCAAAAGCATTCATTGAAAATGTTGACTCTTGGGTAAAAGTCACAAGCTATGTTTTTGTGTAGAACTGACGTTTAAAAATCATTTTCCCCTAACCCTTTGCATTCTTTTTTTTTTTTTGCTTTTTGAGACAGGGTCTTGCGTTGTAGTTCAGGCTGGCCCTGAGCTCACTATGTAGCCCAGGCAAGCCGCCGCGAACTCAGCAATCCTCCTGTCTCTGCCTCCCAAGTGCTGGGATGACAGGCGTGAGCCACCACGTCTGACATTGTGGTATGCGGCGTTGATTGTTGGTGGGCATGTCTCCACGCCCAGCATTATATGTGGTTACCGGGGATCGAACTCAGGACCTTGCGCTTGCGAGGCAGGCGCCGGAACCACTGAGTTAACCCTCCGGCCCACCCTTTGCATTTTTTATAGACTGGTTTTATCTATCTTAAGTTTTGTTAGAGATGATCTAATTTTTACTAACTGCTATACTTTCAGAGTTTCCTTTGTTCACAGTGGCAGTGTTACATTTTTCTTTGGAAGTTATAAGTGGTTTTAAACAAAGCTACATATTTAAAAGAATATTTTAGGGCCAGAGATTTAGCTCAGTGGTTCTGGCGCCTGCCTTGCAAGCACAAGGTCCTGAGTTCGATCCTGGTAACCACATACAGTGCTGGGCGTGGTGAGTCATGCCCACTTGCGATTCAATACCACATACCACAGTGCTGGGCGTGGTGGCTCATGCCTGTAATCCCAGCCCTGGGGAGGCAGAGGCAGGAGGATTGCTGAGTTCCAGGCTTGCCTGGGTTACACGGTGAGCTCAGGGCCAGCCTGAACTACAAAGCGAGACCCTGTCCCCCCAAAAAAAAAATTTTTAGTGCCAGCCTGTTTTTGTCTTTTTTCCTTCTAAAATTGGCCTTATTATAAGAAAAAATTGAATGTTAATGCATTGGTTAAAGTTCATTATGTGTTACTCTTTGTTATGTGGTTATTGGCTTTCTGAAACACAGTGTCAACTTTCTCTTTCTCTCTCTCTTTTTTTTTAGTTTTTGTTAAGACAGGGTGTCAGGGTTTTTAGTTCAGATTGGCCCTGAACTCACTATGTAGCCTGGGCTAGTCTTCAACTCACAACAACCCTCCTGCTTCTGTCTGCTGGGATTACAGGTGTGAGCTGCCATGCCCGGGTTTGTTGTATGTGGTTGTCGGGGACTGAACTCGGGACCTTGAACTTGCCAGCCAGATACCGGAGCTAAATCTCCGGCCCACAATAGGAGTTTTTAAAAAGTTTAAACATTTTTCTTCAGAACACTTAGCGAAATCGTGTAGTCACTGACTCGTACTTTTGTTTTTTAGTGCCTGAGAATAAAGACACATTCTTCACAATTCCTCCGGATTCTGTTTTAATTAAGTAATATTTAAATGCACATACAGTTCTACCCTAAATTCCATATTAATTTGGGTTGAAGTTTATCGCCTTAAAGTGTTAAGCTTAATGTTACATGAGAAGATAGGTGGTTTTTCTTTCTTCTCCCATGTATTATGTAGCACTAAAAAGGGTAATGTGCAGCAACTTACTCATCTTCAAAGGAAGAACTAAGGAGGTTTTAAGTAAAATGTAAAAAGAAGCTAGTACCTATGTGGCTTTCAGAAATGACTCTTAAAAAACATTCCATTGTGGATTCCAGACCCTTTTAATGTAACCACCAGGTAACTGCCTGGCGGGCCACGTGATCATCCTGGCAGCAGTCAGGCCTTGTAGTGATTTCATTTTTGTGGTTTCCTCAGGTTCTTTACACACATTGATTAATATTTTCCTTGCAGTTATCGCTGTGATGATTTTGTGGTTAATGATACCAAGCTGGGGCTGGTACAGAAAGTCAGAGAACATTTACAGAACTTGGAAAAGTAAGTACTAGATCTTGGGAAAAGGGAGGGGGTGCTGTGAGGTCAAACTCATTTAGAATTTTTGAGTGGGATCTTGGTCTGTGGTTTTTGTAACTTCATCATGTTTTGATGTGATTGTCATGTTCATTCCAAGCCTTGGGTGTACATAGTTGAAACTTTGCTCATATTTCATTTACTATCTTGTATTTGTCATAAATATATCCAAAGGCCCTTCAAAAAGTCATTACCAATTTATAAGCTATTTGCATGGGGAGTTTTGGAGGTACAAAGAAAATACAGGAAATGTTACAAAAGCATTAATAACGGCCAAGGGTGGTGGCTCACACCTATCATCCCACTTCTTGGGAGGCAGAAGCAGGAGGATTGCTGTGAGTTTGAGGCTGGCCTGGGGTATGTAGTGAGCTCAGGGCCAGCCTGCACTACAAAGCGAGACCCTTAAAAAATAAAAAAAATTATAGTTACCTTTATCTGGGATTAGAAAATCTCTGGCAGATGTGTTAGGAATCCATTCACAAAGACTAAAATGGGCATCGTTTAAGAAAAATGAGGTTTAATATGTATTCTGCACTCTGCATCTGTATGAATACTATTGGATCCTCCTATTTTTCCCTTTTTGGTAGAGAGAGTACATGTAATATGAAATTACAAAGAGCTATGAATGTTTTGAAATCATAGACATTGGAGAATTGATACGAATAGATTTTTCTTGGGATAGCCAAATAGTTTATTCAGATAAAACTCACTGGACCTGAAATGGAAGCGATAAATAGAAATCCAAATAGCAATGCCTTTGAAGCGCCAGTGGATAGAGTCACAGGCCTGGAAAGACTGCTGACTCAAGGGAAATCTCTGTAAAAACCCCAGATCAGCAGGTGCCATCTAATTTATTTTGGCAGTTGATGTATAGAAGGTACTGTGGAAACATGTCCAAAGCAAGGGTGCCTCGGCACACTTGAGGGTAGAGGCAGTAGGTAGTCCAGAACATATACTGAGAGGAAATAGCCTCTCTTCTTGGAGTCGAAACTGTACAGTGTTTGTTAACCAAAGTCTTGACACATTTGTTGCTTTAAATAGATTATAAAGCTGATAAGGGAAGAATCTAGGTGAAAACACTTTGTGTTTCAGTACTTCTGACTTATCATCTTTGGGCTCTTTTTTAAAGAGTTCTTTCCTCTCCATTTAATTCGAACTGAGCACCACAAACCTTTTGAGGACTAGAGACACATGTATGGATATACATATCCAAACTATTTAATTTTGTGTGGAATTTTTTGCAATAAACCATAGCTGGGGATTCCGGCAGTAAATGGTATAGTATCACTCTTGGTGTGGTGATGTCATTGTAAAGATCTTAAATGCTTGGTTTGTTGAGTGTAGAAATGGGTAACTACTAGAATATTTCCTCTGCTATTTACAGTTTTCTTTGAGAAAAGAGCCATCTCAGTTTGAAGTAAATTAATCAGAACTAAGTCGAAAGGAAAAGAGAGTTTTCCAGAATATACCATTTTGTTGTTGTTGTTGCGGTACCGGGGATCGAACATACCTGTTTTTAAATAGTTATGAAATGCTTCATTTCCAGTGACTCCATCAGGTACAAGGTATGACCCTGTCTGCATCTGTACTTGGCCCTACTAAAGAACTTACCTGAGGTCCATGTCCTATATTAAGAATATCACCTTAAATTTATTTTTTACGTTTTTCAAACATAGGCTGGAATCTAAGAACTGATTATACTTGCACTCATCTGGGCAGTGCTGTCTGGTAGAATGGCCCAGAGTGATGGGTGCTCTGCCCTCTCATGTGGTGACGCTGCCATCGGGCTTCATGTGGCTGTGGAGTATTGAAAAGATGTTAATCCCGCTGAAAAACTGAATCTTTGACTTGTTAAGTTAAATTTAAATGTTAACAGATACTGAGTAGCTGCCATATTACTGTGCATCTGAAGGACTCTGCCATTTTGAGACTCCCTTAGAATAAAAATAGTAACTTGTATAGGATAAAACTAAAAATAATTAGGTATGTCATTAAAAATACCTACTTGAGTCATGATGACAAAATGCAGTGAATGCTTAAAAGTTTTGGTAAATATCAAACTTTTTTATTATACTGAAGACATTCCCACGAACCTCTCAGTATATTCCCCCTCATCTTGAACACACCTCTTCTCCCCACTTCCTGAAGTGGTTCTGGAAGCCTCTTTTACGAATGTCTCTAGTTGTGTTGATGTGGCTGCTTCAGTGTCCTTAATTGATTCAAAACATTTAGTTTTAATAGTCATTTTGACTTTGAGGAAGAGCCACAAGTCATGTGGTGCCAAATCTAAGAAAGTGGATGAAGACAGTGTAATGTTTTGTGAGCCTGCCGCATGGTAGCGTGGACCAGGCAGCAGCATTCACTGTGCTTTTGATCAGGTCTCATAAAGGCACAAAGGAGGACTTCTGGAACTGCTTTAGAAACTGGCAAGAGAGACCGGATAAGTGTGTTCAAAGAGAGGGGGATTAATGGTAATGTCTTTAATAATTTCAAAAAACTTAAAACACTTCTTAAAATCAGTACTTGTACTTGTGAATGTGACTCAATTTCTGCATTTACACAGACAGGTTATTTAGGAATGATTTAGCACAGATAATATTAAAGTGTGACCTTCAGTTTATAGGCACTGACACTGTTGAGAAAGACATAAAGGTTCTGAAGAACAGTTTTACTGTTTGAAGAACTGATCATCATTAGATCTGATGTTCCAAAGACATTATGGTTCTTGTGGACATTCTGGAAAAAAAAAAAAACCAATGATCTATTTATTTTGGATTAACTTGGTACTTGTGCAAGGTGGAAAAGAATTGGCAGACCTACAAGTTTATGTTGTTTAGCTGTAGTTTTTGCTTCTATCAGGTTAGTTATCTGATACGTAATAATTTTAAAGTGACCTTTTGAACAGTAATTTTGTGATAAATTTTAAGCAAGACAGCTCTTTAATAAGAAAATTTTGAATGATTTTAATTCAGAATTTGTAATCTAGTTTGGATTTTAGAATATCCCTTGCAGAGCAGTTGTACTGCCATCATTTATAATTCCTCATACATATTAGTACACACTTATAAAGTGTATGACTAAAATGTAAAGTCTTTATCCACAGAAAACAACAGCACAAAAAAACCCCGAAAAAATCAGCACATTTTTAAAATTCTTTAAGATTTCAGTATAGTGATGCAGACTGGATTTTCCTTTTGTTGCTGGGTTTGCGTTTTCTTGTTTTTTGAAGCTTTCTTCAAATACTCAAGTAGGTGGACAGAAGGTAGAAGGGAAGGGGTGACTCCCAGGCTGTGTTTACTTGGGATTCCTCCTGCAAGAACGCTGAGGATTTCCAGGGAAATGGAAAGCCACAGTTAACTTCAAATACCCAGGGCCTGTTGAGCTAGGTCTTCCCTAGATCAGTGATGGTGAACCTTTTGGAGTTTTCAATGATACAAACAGCCTACCATGGCACACATGCCATAGGTTTGCCACCCCTACCCTAGATTGTGTGGGGAACTCAAATTTATTTTTTTAGGTTACCATATAGCGGGATATATTAATGTCTTTTTGCCTCTCTGTTTGTTCTAATAGCTCAGCATTAACAGCTGACAGATACAGGAAGAGAAAACTTTTGGAAAACTCATCACTAAACAGCAAATTACTAAAAGTAAATGTAAGTAAAATATATTTAAAGAGCTAGTTGGGATCTAACCACTGTTTTGTTAAAACTTGACTTGGAATGTTGTCTGTTAACCAACGTTTACTAACCCACACCTTGAATCTGGAGTATTTTACAAAATGTTTATACCTCTTGTGCTGATGATTTTTGATGTGACTCCAGTGAGAGTGTCTGTCCTTAATTTCTTTCTTCTCTCAGAGTGACTGTTGTGCTCCTCTGCTATGCTGCTCCAATTCTGTGGGGTCTAGAGATCCTTGCTTCCTTCTCTTAAAAGTACCTAGTGCAAGTTCTATGGCCCTGACCCTTTAAGTTTTATGTCTTAGGACTTCATTAGTGTAATTCTCCCATATGAGAATGTGCACCTTCATTCACTCAGGCAACTGTCAGGTATAATAGATTAACAGAATTTAAAGATAATTAAATTTTTTGTTCATTTTTTGGAACTGGACTTCGTGCTTGCAGGGCAGGCACTGGAACCACCGAGTTAAATCTCTAGTCCCATTAAATATTTTTTAATGAGTCAGTATTTTTGTCCTTACCCCTCTACTTTTGTGTTTGGACACAAAATCTTAAGATTTTTTTTTGAAAAAACACAGTTATGCCATCACAATTATGGGCAGTGGTGCTTTGGGTTAGATTGGTAGATTGACCTTG
Organism: Thryonomys swinderianus; assembly: GCA_004025085.1. NCBI lineage: Eukaryota > Metazoa > Chordata > Mammalia > Rodentia > Thryonomyidae > Thryonomys > Thryonomys swinderianus. The sequence goes on along the minus strand of PVIC010033486.1, from coordinate 13,330 downwards.
TTGGTGTAATATTCAAACACTGTGGTGCATTTGTAGAACTAATCAGAAAACCAAGCCTCAGACTGGGCATAGTGAAGGACGCCTGTAATCTCAGCACTCTGGGAGGCTGAGTCAGGAGGACTGTAAATTTAAGCCCAGGTTGGGCAATTTAGCAACTTGGTGAGACTGTCACAGGATTTTTTTTTTTTTTTTTTTTTTGAGACAGGGTCTCACTTTGTAGTTCAGGCTGGCTCTGACCTCACTATGTAGCCCAGGCGAGCTGCCGCGAACTCAGCAATCCTCCTGTCTCTGCCTCCCGAGTGCTGGGATGACAGGCATGAGCCACCGCACCTGGCACTGTGGTATGTGGTATTGATTGCTGGTGGGTGTGAGTCACCACGCCCAGCATTGTATGTGGTTACCAGGATCAAACTCAGGACCTTGCGCTTGTGCAGCAGGCGCCAGAACTACTGAGCTAAATCTCCGGCCCGTCACAGAATTTTTTAAAAAAGGACTGGAGATGTAACTCAGCATGAAGAACCAGGCTTTGGTTCCCAAAATAAAAACAAAAATCAAGCAAACCCTGGTCTTCAGAAGTCCAGGTAGTATTTTAGTTATTTTTCTTCTTCCTGAGACAAAACACCTGATACCTATAAGTTAAAGGCAAGTTTTTTTAACTTCACAGTTTATAAAGGTTTCACTCCATATTAAGCTGACTCTAAGGCAAGGGGACAGGCACCAAGAGGAGAAACAGCCCATCACTGTCACAGTGCAGGCAGGCAGAAACAAGCACCAGCAGAAACAGCAGCAGCACAGTGCCGGGCATGGTGGCTCACGCCTGTCATCCCAGCACTTGGGAGGCAGAGACAGGAGGATTGCTGAGTTCGAGGCTTGCCTGGACTACATAGTGAGCTCAGAGCTAGCCTGAACTACAAAGTGAGACCCTGTCTCAAAAAAAAGAAACAGCAGCAGCACATGACAGCAGCAGCCTTCTCTCTGTCCCTTATATTTCACCCAGGATACCCACTGTTAGGGTGGGTAGCACTACACTGAGGGCAGCCTTTAAGCATCACAGACCCTGGATCCAACCACCTCCAAACAGCCTACCTAGGGCCTGAGTAAAGCTTTGTTGGGGGCATCTAGATACAAGCCATAACAGATAGGTTTTCTGTTTTGTTTTTGTTTTAGTGAGACAAGGTCTCTCTGTGTAGTTCAAGACTGTCCTCAGAATCACAGTGATCCTCTTGGCTGAACCTCCTGATTGCTAGAAGTGTAGGCGTGCTCCACCACACTTGGCAGTATAGGCAGTTTAAAGTTTAGATCCCCTTGCTAGAAAAATAATGTTGGTCACTTGTGCAAGGCTTAGAGTTAAAAATAAGGGGGCAAAAATACTGGGGCTTTATGTATAATTTTTCAATTTCTATTTAGTTTTTTTTTTTTTTGAGACAGGGTCTTTTTGGTTCAGGCTGGCCTTGAACTCACTGTGTAGCCAAGACAAGCCTCAAACTCATAGCAATCTTCCCGCCTCTGCCTCCTGAGTGCTGGGATTACAAGTGTGAGCCACCACACCCTGCATGTGGTGTGTGGTAGTGATTGCTGGTGGGTGTGAGTCACCATGCCCAGCATGGTGGTATGTGGTTACCAGGGATCAAGCTCTGGACCTTGCCCTCGCAAGGCAGATGCTGGAACCGCTGAGCTAAATCCACAGCCCCAATTTGTATTAGTTTTAATAGAGTCTTATAAAAATATCATCTTTAACTTCATTTTTCTTTTTTTGCATTAGGTACTCTTTTTTTTTTTTTTTTTTTTTTTTGAGATAGGGTCTCACTTTGTAGTTCAGGCTGGCCCTGAGCTCACTATGTAGCCCAGGTAAGCCTGGAACTCAGCAATCCTCCTGCCTTTGCCTCCCGAGTGCTGGGATTACAGGCTTGAGCCATCAATCCCACCGTTTGTGGCATGTGGTACTGATTGCTGGTAGGCGTGAGCCACCATGCCTGGTATTGTTGTATGTGGTTATTGGGGATCGAACCAGGGACCTTGGCTCACTAGGCAGGGGCTGGAACTACTGAGCTGAATTTCTGGCCCTCCATCAGGTACTTTTGATTGTGCCTATTTCCTCATAATCTTTCAACCAAGATACTGTCATTTAGAACAATTTCAGGATGAGAAACTGCCTTCTAAAAATATACATACTCTTACAGAAACAGACTTTGATATATTCATTGAACAGAAAAGATGGTGCACATCTATAATCTCAGCAGTCAGGGAGACTAAGGCAGGACAACAGATTCCTACATAGTCAAGGCAAGATAGCAACTTAATGAGACCTGTCTCAAGGTAAAAATTAAGAACTGAAGGTGCAGCTCAGTGCAAAGTCCCTGGATTCGGTTCCTGTTACTAAAAACAGCAAAAAATAAAATAAAATAGATAACTACTTCCAGGTTATCTTGGTCCTGCAGTTTCAAATAGAAGCCTTTGCTTAACTTTGATATTTGAAATGGGCAGCCTTCAAAATAATGATGGTCACTTACTCCATTTTGCAGGGAAGCACCACTGCCATTTGTGCTACAGGTCTGCGGAATTTGGGCAACACATGTTTCATGAACGCCATCCTTCAGTCCCTCAGGTAATATGAGGGCTGGAGCCTGAGGATCTGACATACAGGTTCAGAGCCACAGCTCTGGCCTCTGGCTTTAGGTCTTACATCTGCCACTAAGTGTAGTCGGATGATAGCTTGGGGTTAGTTACTCAAACTCCTTTGCCTGAGTTTCCTCATTAGTACAGTTGGGGAAAACCATTTCTACCTTACAGGATAGTAGGCAAGATTAAATCATATAATTGGTCTAAAGTCCTTAGAGCACTGCATGTTGGTAACTTAGCTATTACTATTTCTTTCTCATTGCTTATTGAATAGGCAGATTGCTTATTGAGATGAGAATATTTTTACATAAAAAGCAGAATGATAATATTTTTTAAGCTATCTGTATGTCTCCCATTGTTGTCTCCCTTAAAGACAAACCTTTAAAAATGTAAAATTCACTATATAAATGTAAAAACTTCTTGCCCATAGGCTAAATGAGATCTGTGGATCAGAATTTTGCAGACCCTGGGCTGCAGCAGTCCTGCTTCAGAGAGCTTGTTTGAGTCAGCTAAGACTTAAGATTATTTTTACAAGATCTTCAGAATGTAAGGAAAACAGTCCAAATTAAGTAGCCAACAAGGCTGACCTCAATATAAGAAATTATGTTGGAAGTTGTTTACTTTTAGATTTCAATGTGTCATCAAAGGCTGGGATAAACTGTCTCCCTCCAAATCAATTGCTCATAAAGAGCAGAGCCATATTTGATGTCTGCTTGAAGGTACTGCCTCTTGTCTACCTGTTCTTTTTTTTTTTTTTTTTTTTTTTGAGACAGGGTCTTGATTTGTAGTTCAGGCTGGCCCTGAGCTCACTAGCCCAGGCAAGCCTCGAACTCAGCAATCCTCCTGTCTCTGCCTCCCAAGTGCTGGGATGACAGGCGTGAGCCACCACGCCCGGCACTTGTCTACCTGTTCTTGCTCAAAGAAAAAGTATAGTTGCCATTAAAATCTAGGACTGGGGTGCTCGCTTCGGCAGCACATATACTAAAATCTAGGACTGGGGATGTATCTCAAGGAAAGCGCAGGGTGCTGAGTTGGATCCTTAGTACCACAAAAAACAAAACAAAAAAACACCTAACTTCTTATAATTCTGTGTAGTATATCTAAACAAACAAAATGGATGGCTTTGTTATTTGTTTTTATTTGAGGAAATTAGTAATTATACAGTGGTGCCTCTGTTCACAAACTTAATTTATTCAATAATTCCAGAAAAAATGGCCATGGCCATGTTTATCACTCCATGCACAGTTCATAAAAAAATCCCAAACTTTGCAGAGTGTTCTGAGAACCACATTGTTCATAAAACGAAAATGTTCATGAACTGAGATACCACTGTATAGAATCATTTCTCTATTCTGAAAAGAGAAATGTTGACAATTTATAGGGAGGAAATTGGAGATTTTTTTCTGAGGAGAGATTTTTAAGATCTCTGTTAATTTCTGCAGAGTTGTCTTTCTCATAGTGAGCCAAGAACCATTGTCTGGAAAAAATTCAGTGCAAGAGATTAAATTGAGTGCAGTTAAAATAAGACAATTGAAAGATACTTTAAAAACCCATATGTAATTTTTGTAGACCTTTGTTTATAGTACTATTAAATTCTTTTCTTTCTTTTTTTAAAAACAATTTTCTTCCCTCTAAAATAGTAACATTGAGCAGTTTTGCTGTTATTTCAAAGAACTGCCTGCGGTGGAGTTAAGGAATGGAAAAACAGCGGGGAGGAGAACATACCACACCAGGAGCCAAGGGGACAGCAGTGTGTGAGTGAGCTGAGTGTGTCCTTTCCAGCCGCGAGTTGCAAAACAAGTTACTCTCAGTGCTGACTTTTATTGTGCTGTTGGAGTTTAAACATCGAGCTGGCATTCATAATATTGTTGGGGTCCTTTCATTTCTGCTCATAGAACAGGAAAGATAGGTTTAGTACCCTGAATATTGAATCTGCAGATTCAGGCATTCTAGAATTGACACGTATATGTGCAGCAGAGTTCTAGCTGCAGGGGGATATGAATATCATGAGTTCATGTGAAGTATGACCTTTCTTGGCTACTAAAATTAAATTGTAGCCACCAAATTAATTACAGGGCAATTCAATTTTTAGTTAATATGGAAAAGGGAAAAAAAACCCAGACAGGTGATCATTAAGAGCCAGCCATATAGTAAACTCACTGAAGCAGCCTTGCCCTGTGTGGGATTCAAAAGATCTGCCATATTGTCATGATTGTAAAGTGCATATTTTTGTTACCTTTACTGAAATAGAGCTGTGATTTATAGTCTGTATATATTTAATGTTAGCTCAGCCTGCCCGACTCCACTCCTCCTGAACCATATTTCCTAAGCTAATACTGCCTCGCCTCAGTGACTGAGGGAGATCAGGATAGCCCTTGGAAGAATAGGGTGCAGAATGTGTGGACTCGAAAGCAGGCATTAGCAGGTCGTGGGATGACATCACAGGCATGGCACGGAAAGGTGTTGCCGTGGCAGCAGCATGTAGAATGAGCAGGATGGTGCTTGCATTGAGCTGGGTGGGAGGGGACAGCAGTGAGATGAAGAGAGAAAAGTGCATGTGCATGAAGGTTAAGGGCAGAATTAGCACGTAATGAATTGGTGTCCATCAGGACTGAGTTAACAGACATCACTGTTGGCTGATTCATACAGACCAGAAATTGATGAAGGGCTCTGGGTGAGCCAGCCACTACTGGGGGTGAAAAGGGTGGTTGGGGGTCTAGGAAGTCAGCCTACACTATAGCTACCCATACAACCACCCTGTCAGGGCACTGCTGCCTCCACTGCACTTCCAGACCGAGGGCCCCGTGAGTCCTGCTAGGACTACTGCCGCTGGACTCGTGGGGTGGCTGTCGCCATGACCATACCAGAGATCTGGTATTGTCCCTGCTGCTTTGAGTCAGTAACTCCTGCTTCAGATGGCAGAATCCAGGTGACATGCCTGTGCCCTGGCTGCAAGGGAGGCCAAGTAAATGGCTGTTTCATCTTCTTTGGTGGGAGGCAGGCTTCACTCTCCCTCAAAGACCCATCATGTGGGAAGTTCCTCCAGCATGGGACAAGGTCCAGTCCCAGGTAGTCAAAAAGATGACTAGAGGGGCTGGAGATTTAGCTCAGTGGTTCCAGTGCCTGCCTCGCAAGCGCAAGGTCCTGAGTTCGATCCCCGGTAACCACATAAAGCAATGCTGGGCGTGGTGACTCACGCCCACCAGCAATCAATACCACATACCACAGTGCCGGGCATGGTGGCTCACGCCTGTTATCCCAGCACTTGGGAGGCAGAGGCAGGAGGATTGCTGAGTTTGAGGCCTGCCTGGGTTACATAGTGAGCTCAGGGCCAGCCTGAACTACAAAGTAAGACCCTGTCTCGAAAAAAAAAAAAAAAAAAAGAAGAAGACTAGATTACAGGGGTTAGAAAGAAAGGAGGTTCCCTGAGATGTTTGTCAGTCAGGTATCCATGCATAGATGATTATATTAAGAGGTACAGAAATTGATGTTGAATGTGTCCGTTTAGCTGCTTGCATAGAAAACCAAAATTCATTGTGACTTAAATATCTGTGATTTATTTCTTCATATGAAGATCAGTGGTTGTCCAGGACTGTTTCACAAAGTCATCCTCATGGTCTCACATGGTCTGACTGTGGCTACATGCTGCCATTAATCCTCATCCCAGCATGGGAGATAAAGGAAGAGTTAATCAGGACTTTCTGTAAGGAAATGTCCCAGAAAGTGGCCACACTCAGAGTTTTCTACCCTGGGAGTTCAAGTGCTTGACCGAAAAAGGGAGTTATATACTGCTATGAGAGAAGTAAAGAATGGATGTTGGGAAATAGCAGCAGCACAGGTTGAAGCAACAGACCCTCCACTAGAAAATTCCTTTGGAAATGAGGAAACCTGAATTGAAAGGTCATGAGAAAATGACTCTTACATTTGGATTTGAGAATCACTGATAAGAGTTGAGCTTTAAAGGTCTGGGGCTGCACGGACTCCAACGCAGCAGCAGCAACAGATGGTGCTGGATTGGAGTCTAGGAAGTGCTCCCGGCAAGGCGCCAGAAGGAAAACCTCAGGAGACAGGAGAAGAGCTGAATGCTGAAGTGTTTAAAATTGACACTGTGAAGGAATTTGGCTTGGAAATTATCCACTGCTTTCTTGTTTCTGTTTTTTTTTTTTAAATTCAGAGTGTACAAATATGGCAGTAGTTTGGCAAGCTAAAGTTAACCATGTGGTTTAAAACGAATTTTGTCAGTAATTACTGGTATTTACATGGGCTTTTGAGATGTACTTAGCTATCAGAATTATCTTAGGAAAGACTAAATCCTCTTTAAGTCTTCATTCTTTATTTATTATGCATTTTAGACATCAGTAATTATGCATTGAAATAATGCCCCTTCCTCAACTAATGGTGAAGATATTGTCCCTTACTGTTTTCCAGGTCCTTGGTAGAAGAATTTAGAAAGACACTCTGTGCTTTATGGCAAGGCAGCCAGACTGCCTTTAGTCCAGAGTCTTTGTTTTATGTTGTTTGGAAGATTATGCCGAATTTTAGGTAAGTATTATAGTTTATCTAAAAATATCAATATTAGTCTTTATGCTGCCTCTAAAAAATTCTGATGATAGTATTCTAAATATTCTGAATAGTGGATATTTTAGAAGAAGAACAGAGGAATATGTAAATAAGGCCCTCAAATGTGCTAGGAAACCAAAATTTCCTTGATCTTTCAAAATTTTAAAGAGGATAATTACCATCATATATTGTCTTTTTATTCCAGCTACAAAAGCCCTAATGAAATCAGCGGAAACCCATGGTATTATATCACTGTTCTGATCCTGGGTTTGAAACTCTGAGGAGACTAGTCACATCCATTTGGATGCTTCCCACAGTAACTGCTCCTGAATGTGGTGGCTCATGCCTGTGATCCCAGTTGTCTGACAGGCTAAGGCAGGAGCCGAGTCTGGGCCACCTAGCAACTGTGAGAGACCCTGTCTCAAAATAAAAATTTAGCCAGGCGTGGTGGCTCACGCCTGTAATCCCAGCACTTAGGAGGCAGAGACAGGATTGCTGAGTTCGAGGCTTGCCTGGGCTACATGGTGAGCTCAGGACCAGCCAGAACTACAAAGTGAGACCCTGTCTCAAAAAAATAAAAATAAAAATAAAAATTTAAAGATGGGTTAGGGATTATAGCCTAGTGAGAACTCCTCCGGTGGAATGTCCACTACACACACAAACACACAAATGCACACGTACAGTGACAGCAGCACACCTTAGTTGGCCGTAAAGTTCCTACATGATCCGTGCTTCCTCCCTGGCCCCTTGTGCGGTCAGAGGAGCCCCACCTCTTGTGAGGCAGGTCATAGCACATGTGGCACACTGGAGGTGCTGGACAGCAACCTCTGCCACTTTTAGTTGGTTTTATCCTGAGCAAATCATGGTTCTTACTCATCACACCTTGGGTGCCTAGTGATACACATCCTTTTCCTTCGTTAGAAAGCAGCACAGTAATAAAACTTACCAATACATCTTGCCCTGTCATCTAACAAGTTATTGTCAGTATAGAAACATGTTTAAAATCATCTTCGGCACTGGTTACATGTGCACAGTAAAGCTTATTTATTACCCTCTTCCATTTCTTCCTCCTCCCTCCTTTCTCTAATTTCACTCTCCCACTTTTCTAAGGATTGTAATTTTTGCCTTGCTAAAAAAAATCTAGACTTGAGGATCTAATCTGTGCCCAGGATTTAGCTAAAGTGGTACCATGCATATGGAGGATCTAATCTGATTGTTTTTAACCCTTGTCTTTGTTTTAAAGGAAACTTAAGTATGTATCATGCTGTTTCAGTCTCCTCTCTGGACAGATTAATTCTGAAAGAATTTTAGAATTTTTGACTCTTAAATAGGAAGGCAAAAGTCACTGTTATGATCCCGAATTAGTCAAGATCAGACAAGAGATAAAATCTCTAACCTAGTTAGGTTCTTGGTAGGGATTTGACTTTTGCATTTCCTGTATTAAATTTTTTTACCAGGACATGTTTACAGTTCATGGAGTCTGCAGTCATCTTGGGAAATGGTAATATGTACACAGCACAGCTTGTTTATAATTTAATTAGCTTCTTGTTCCCCTTGTCTTCCTCCTTTGTCCTCCACTTCCACTATCCACTTTTCATTCTTATTGATACTGTTAATCTTAGCTCATGTTATAGCATATAATGTTTACATTCATTAAGGCTATCAGGTTGCTGTACATGGCATATCTTTATTGTACTTGGTTCCCTTCCCTCCTCATCATTGTTTGGACTGCTTGCCTATTGAAGGAGATCCATCTCCATCTGTGGTACTCTCTCAGAGGAGAGATAGCATATGGTATTTAAACTTGTTTATCTGCCTTACTTCACTCAGCCGTGTATTTTCCAGGTACATCCATTTTCCTACAAATGTCTCAAATCTGTCATTTTTTATAGCAGAGTAGTATTTCATTATACATAGATATCACATTTTCTTTATCCATTCACCTGTTGATGTATATACCAGCTGTTTCCAGTGTTCAGCTATCACAAGTTGTGCTATTATGAACATTGGTATGCACGTACTGTATCGGTATGTTGTCTTAAGCTTTTTGGGGAAGATAGGTAGCAGAGGGATTGCTGAGTCATACAGAATTTCTAATCTTAATTCTTTCAGAAATCTCTCTACTAATTTCCATGATTGTACTAGTTTACATTTCCACTCCAATGAAAGAGCATTCCTTTTTTACCACAACCTTGGCAGTATTTGTTATTGTTTGATTTCTTAATGATTGTCATTCTTTCTGGAATAAGATGGAATTTTAATGTTTTAATTTACATTGCTGTAATGGCCAGAAATGTTGAACATTTTTGTAGAGTTCTTTGAGTTTTCTCTGTAGAGTATTATGTCATCTGCAAATGATAATTGCATTCTTCATTTCTTATACATATCCCTTTTATGTCTTTCTCTTGGTTAATTGCTCTGGCTAATGTTTCAAGGACGCTGTTGAATGGAAGGATGAGAGCAGATATTCTTGACCTAATTTTAGGGGGCATTCTTTGTTTTTCCCCCATTTGTATGATAGTGGCTATTGACTTGTCATATACAGCTTTTATCATATTCAGGTATGATCTTTCTATATTGATTCTTTTCATGGTTTTTATCATAAAGGAATAATGAGTTTTGTTTCTGTATCTGTTGATAATGATCAAATGGTTTTTGACCTTGCTTCTATGTGATGCATTACATTTATTGACTAAAAGTATGTTGTATCATCCTTGTATCTTTGGGATGATCTTGATGTATGATGTTTTTAATAATTCACTGCATTCTGTTCGCTAATATCTTGTTGAAGATTTTTGGATCTGTATTCAGTAAAGAGATTGGCCTATAGGTTTTTTTCTTGGTTGGATAACTATTCAGTTTTAGGATCAGGATGATAATAACTTTCTTGATTGAGTTCGGGAGTACTCTGTCCCTTTCAATTTCTTTGAAGAGCTTGGGAACTGTTGGTGATATAACATTATTAAAGATTTTGTAAACTTCATCAGTGAATCCATATCCCGGGCTTTTTTTAGTTGCTAGATTCTTTATACTATTGTGTCAGTCTCATTGCTTGTTATTGGGATGTTAAGCATATTTATGTCTTCTTGAGTTAGTTCTGTTTGCTTTTGTGTGTCTAGGAATCTGTCCATTTGAAATTTGCCAGTTTGTTGAACTATAGATACTTCCTTCTGGATTTCACTTTTTTCATTTCTAATTCCATTAATGTCTTTTTTTTCCACCTTCTCTTAGTAAGTCTGGCAAGGGGATTATCTATTCAATTTATTTTTTCAAAGGACCAGCTCTTCAGTCAATTTTTTAGCTTTAGTTTCATTAATTTCCACTAGTTTTATAATTTCCCTCCTTAATTTTTTGGGGGCTGGTTTGTTGTTTCTCAAGTATCTTTAAGATTTCTTACAAAGTGGTCTGTTTGAGTTTGCTCTGTTTTCCAAACATGAGTATGGATTATGATGTTATCCCCTTAGATCCCAGAGTTTTTGATGAGTTGTGCTGTCATTGTCATTAACTTGTAGACATTTTAAAATTTCTTCTTTGATTTCTTCTGTGACCTAGTAGTTGCTTACAGGTGTATTGGTAAATTTCCAGGGGCTTTTGTCTTTTCTGAAATTTCTTGTCATTGATTACTATTTTCATTACATAGTGGTTGGATAGTATGCATGGGGTAATTTCTCTTTTAAATTAAGCAGGCTTTGTGGACTTGTATGTGATCTCTTCTGGAAGAAATATCGTGTGCTACTGAAAAGAATGTATACTTTGTCTTAGAAGTGTGGAATATTCTATATATCCATAAAGTCCATATATGTGATGGTGTTCAGCTGTGAAGATTCTTTATTGAGTTTTGTTTAGTTGATTCTATCTCTTTGGCAAAGTAAGGTGTCAAATCCCCTACTATGATTATGTTAGTGTTATTTGCTCTTTTAATTTTAGCATCTTTTGTTTTATGAAGATAGGTACTCCAGTATTGGCTGCATATATTTCAATAGTATCTCTTGTTGGACTGTTCCTTAATGAGTGTGTAGTGACCTTCTTTCTTTCATTAGAACAGTTTTAGCTGGAGGTTTACTCTGTCTCATGTTAGCAATGCTACCCCTGTTTGTTTTGGGGTCCTGGTATATTAAATATTTTCTATTCTTTAATTTTTAGTCTGTGAATGTCTTTTGGGATTAGATGAAGTTCTTTTTTTTTTTTTTTTGAGACAGGGTCTTGCTTTTGTAGTTCGGGCTGGCTCTGAGCTCATTATGTAGTCCATGCAAGCTTCGAACTCAGCAATCCTCCTGTCTCTGCCTCCCAAGTGCTGGGATTACAGGCGTGAGCCACCACGCCCGGCACTGTGGTATGCAGTATTGATGGCTGGTGGGCGTGAGTCTCCACGCCCAGCATTGTATGTGGTTACTGGGGATCGAACTCAGGACCTTGCGCTTGCGAGGCAGGCGCCAGAACCACTGAGCTAACCCTCCGGCCCTAGATGAAGTTCTTGAATGCAACAGATTGTTAGATTCTGTTTTTTGGTTCAGTCTGCCAGTTTGTGTCTTTTAATTGGAGAGTTTAAGCTGCTAACATTGATACTACTGAAATGTATTTGTTACTTATTATCATTACTTTCTTTATCTGGTATATCCTTGTTTTCCTTTTCCTGATTTTTTTTGTTGCTTTTTATCCATTGATTTCACTGGTTTATTCTTTTTTCAGCTGTGTCATCTTCACTGAGGATCTTCTTGAGTATTTTCTTTAGGACTGGCTTAACACTCATGCATCTTCTAGAGCTGGTCTTTTTCATGGAAAGACCTTATTTCTCCATCTCTGTTAAAGGATAACTTTGCTTGGTAAATTTATTTTGGTTGGAAGTTACTTGCTTTTAGGGCTTGAAATACTTCAAACTCTTCTGTCTTTCGGGGTTTGTGTTAAGTCTTCTATGATTCTAATGGGCATACCTTCACATGTGATTTTTTTAACCTCTCTGGCTGCTTTTAAAATTGTTTTCTTGCTGGATATCTGGTAATTAAATAAACATATGCCTTGGTTAGCTTCTTTTTTTGTTTTGTTAGGTGTTTATAAGCATTGCTTATTTGGATTTTAAACTCTTTTCTTACATTTGGGACATGTTCTTCCATGATTTCTATAAACATGTAAGTGAATCTGTCATGCTATCTTCTAGTTTTTCTCTAACTCTGATTAGCCTTAGATTTATTTTGCCATCATCTAATAGCTGCTGGAGAGTCTTTTCTTGTTCTCTTATTTTCTTTTTGGCTTTTTTGAGCTTTTTACTGTAATTCACTATTTTGTCTTCAGTACCAGGCACTTTGTCTTCACTGGTCATTTCTGCAGTGAGTGAATCTATACAGTTTTTTTATTTCAAGGATTCCACTTGTTTTTTTTAATTGAATTATTTATTGGTACATTTTATATATAGCTCACAATCACACTCAACATTGGGGAATTTGTACCAATATACAACACAAGTTAATTCTCATTTTTACCCATATCCCTACCCACCCACAAGCCCCCACCCCTTATATACATGTTCTTTTTCTTTCCAAATCATATTTATATTCTTTCCCCTCATTACATGCCTCTACCACATTCCCTTTGAATATTTCCTATTTTACAAAATCTATCATACATTCTAGAACTCACTTACATCTACAGGTTCTCATACTAGAGAAAAGATGCAGTATTTACATATCTGTGATCTATTTATTTTGAACCATTTTGGTTAGCTCATCCAGTTTTTTTTTCTTTTTTACTTATTTCACTGAAATCTATTTGAAGTTGCTGTGAACTTTTGGGTTATTTGCTCTTTGAATAGGAAATATTCCTCTATTTTCTTCATCCCTTCTGTGAACTTTTCTATGAAAATTTTGGCTACCTGGTATTTTTTTCTCCTTCCCTTGTAACTCCTTGCCCTGCCTTGGGAGAGTTGGATTTGGAGATCTTTTCTTTCCTGGCTTCCCTATTCTCCTATGTGTATCTCTGTTAGCATACATACATACATACATACATAATGTATATATATACACACACATATATACATACACATATATGTATATATATCCATATAGATACATATACATACATGTGTATATGTACACACACATATAAAACCAACTAAGGCATCTTTTTTCTTCTCTTTTTTTTTTTTTTTTTTTTTTTT
>PVIC010033485.1:9715-20230 GCA_004025085.1 Thryonomys swinderianus | reverse complement strand
AAAAAAAAAAAAAAAAGTAACTTCTCGAGGGGAAGGAATAAATATGATACAGAAAGAAAATAAAAGAGTATGTTTAAATGGGGTGGGGAGGTGTGGGTGGGTAGGGATATAGGTAAAAATGAGAATTAACCTGTGTCATATACTGGTACAAATTCCCCAATGTTATATGTGATTGTGAGATGTATATAAATTGTACCAATAAAGAATTCAATTTTTAAAAAATACACCATTTCAACTCTAAAAAAAAAAAAAAAAGGTAACTTCTCTTCCTAAGGGAGTGATTACCCCGTCTATGGGACAAGACACCTATGAGTTTAGTGGATGCTGACCACGAGAACTGACCATATAGGGAAGAGTAAAGAAGTATCATTTCTCCTTAATGTCAAGAATGACTTACATCCAAATTGTCATACTCATTTGACTCTCTTTATCACGAAGGAAATTTGTAAGTAATTTTTCCAACAGTATTTTTTACATGTACTCACTATTTCTGCTGGTCTCAGACTGAACGTTACCTGGAATTGTTTTTCGTTCAAGCTAAGGAAAGTAAAAAAGGTTTTCACTACCAAAATACTCATCTTGAGTAGCACAAAATGGCATACACAATTTCAACCAATAGACAAATACAATGATATGTTACAAATAAATGTCTTTTTTCATTCCAAAGTAGATTTGGAAAAAATTAGGAACAAAAGAAATTTTAAATGCAATTCAAGGAAATAGAGTTCTTTATTAATCAGAAACAGATATTGGAGTAATGACATAATTCTCCTTAGGGTCCCTTGATTGAGTCAACCTATTTCACTCATTGTCTTCTACAGCCTTTCAGGGTTTTCGACCTGTTGCAACGCCTGTCAATCCAGGCTACCTAACCTTGCTCTGCAGTGCTACTCAGAGTTGACTCACTCCCCTTCACTTATTTCTGCCCAAACAAGAATCACGTATTCATTTCCATCTCCAAGAGAACCCAAGACATGGTTTCTTTAAGGGTATATTCCAGAAATCATAGTGGGTTCTGTTATTCCTTGTTAAGAAAAATATCTTCAAAAATTGTGAAAAGCAAACCTTGTACCACATCACAGTTCCTGGGAGATTATGAATTAACAGATAGTGTTTGTCTCACCTTATAATTTCGTGTTCCAGAGCCTTTATATTTAGTCAGCTACCTTGCTTGCAGTACTTTTTCAGAGCAAAAGCAGTAGAACAGTATGAATTTCTGAAACTACATCCATTATATCCATCTCCTGAACTAACTTAATGAATTCACACATAACAGGTTTCCAAACTGAGTGTCTGTTTCAGACTTTCCTAGTCAGTTCTCTCTGCTGTGTATGGGTCCCAGGATGACAGTACCGTGAGAAGTAACTAAACCACCACAACCCTATAAATAGAAAGAAACCAACCTTCATGGACCTACTGTGGGCCACAGACTGTGATGCTTTAACTCTGACTCGAGCTCTTTACCAGTTGCATCATCTCCAACATACTAAAAAGAAAAGTGAGGGTGTGCCAAGTTGTTCTTGAACAGAACTCCGAGAATCAGGGGCAGAATCCAAATACTGTATGAACTCAGTCTCGAGGACTTCAAACTCATGTTTTGTTCCGTCTGTGATACTGTGTTCAATGCAGAGATTTCACATGAAAAAGTGATGAGTCTTGTCCCCAGGAGCTCTAAAACTAGGACACATGTCAGTGTCGTAAAACAAGCTCTCAGAAACATATGGATGATTTAACACCGACACCTAAACCCATTCTCTCAAATCTCCTCCGTGTCATACTCGCATAAAGAGGGTGACAGTTGCTGCAAAGATCATCAGTGTTATTATCACCACTGCTAACTGAAGCACAATCAAGCTCGCACTGGAACTTGTGTGGGACTACCACGTTGTTCCCCGTGGTCCCGTCACCTACCGCACGCTTCCCCAGAGAGCAGCACACTCAGAGTGGACTGCGCACTGGCTCGGGGATAGTGGCATTGCAAGCAGAGCTCTCCATGCCTTCTCTTCTGGCATCTTAAATTTTAACTGTTAAAATACAATTATTGTCTATTTATGGGCCCAGACAGCTTATCTGATCTTTCACTGAGGTAAGCTTTGTTATGACCAGGCTATTTCTAAACAGAAAGAAATAGAATACTCTCATTTAACCCTCAATAAAATACTAATATATTCTTTAGGCATTTTTTATTTATTGAGAGAGACGAAGGGGATCTGTATCATTCATCAGATATTCAAAAGGTTAGACTGCTTATTGCTTGAGCAATGAATTCTTTCAAGTTTCATAATACCCTCAGCCCCAGATATATAGGACATACAGGAACCATATGAAAATAGGGGCGTTCTGTATGTGTTTGCTCACTTGGTACAGTAGATGTGGTGCTTATTCACCTAACCTCCCTCACACAGTGCTATGCAAACATTGCACTGAATTGATTTTTTTAAGCAGGCACTCTTCCAGCACCGAAGCTCCACAGGAAGATGGAAATGCCAGTGCAAAATTCTATTCTTCATTTAATTCTCCTGTAATTCAAGTCTGAACTGGAAACATACCACACAGGCACACATACACTGATATACACACCAGAAGAGACACAAGTAATGGGAAGCCACACAATGCTGGTTACCTTATAACATCATTTGCAAATCCACCACAAAGATTAATTTAGGGCTCACAAACAGGAGAATTTTCAGAGAACTTGAGTTTAAATTGCATCAATCTGTTACTGTTCCAAAATAAACGCATCAGGTGGCATTTAAATGCAGGTGGTTAACCACTTTATGAGTACAGGTACTTACACTATTAGGGATATAATTAGACAGAGTAAATTAAAAATACTTAATGCAGATGTTAATTCTAGCAGCACTATCCTTAATATTATGCTATTTGTATTATAAATTATAAAATGTACCTAAATTACACATTTGCTTCGGCTTGATAGCTGAATGCAGATAATGAAGTTGTCAGACATGAACTTCAGTGGCCAACATGGTTATATATCTTTGTCTTATGTCTGTTCCTCCTTCTTGTTTCCAGAAATCTCAAGGGAGAATGATGAGTGGCACTGGACTCTACCAGCTACACAGTCCACTGATCAGACATAGCCCTGTACCACAGGTACACTCAATGACACGCCTTTCAGAGAGCCAAGCATTCCCTGAAGCTAAAAGTGTTGAATCTGTTGATTTCACACATTTTATACCAGGAGAAAACTGTGATCAAATATATTTAAACCTTCAATTTTATTTCATAACAAACTTCCCCCTTCTGCTTTACATAGCTACAGGATTTTAGTAAATAAAAAGAACAAATTAATTTGCTTCCAAATAATTAAGTCATTAAGAATTGGGCAGTGACTCCATTTTTAGTAAGCAAGTCATCTGTGCTAGGAAAAAATGTGACAGTAAACTTATGACACATCTTAATGTCCATCATGAAATAAGTCCACTTTTAATTTTTAAGGTGTCAAATAGAATAAATTCAAGAGAGAAGTGATTTAAAAGGAATTTTATCTTCTTTTATTATCTTTATATAAACAGCACATCCAGTAAGCACTATTCTTAATATTGCTTGTATAAAAATCAAACCATTCAATACTAAAGGTAAGCCAACAAGCGTTAAGTGCTTACAGGAAACACATACTGTACAACAGTGGCTTCTATGGATCAAGATTCAAAACATGCTTATTTGTGAAATCTTCCCTAGTATATTGAGCTAAAATATCCCTTTATTATTTCATCCATTTTGTTGCTAAAGGAACAAAACTTAAGGAATATTCAACTACCTGATTTAACAGCTAACATATGAAACTAAACATACTTATTGAAATGCAATGTTACATAAAGTAATAATACCAAAATTGCTTCCTTCTTAAACTAAATTATGTTGTCTACAGTTAAAAATTCAGCTGAATTTTGGCCTACAAATCTTCATTATGGTTTCAGAAAAATCCTCAAAAAGGTCTTGGATATGCTGGAACTTTAAATTTTTGATAATTCTAGAAATGGTAAAAGAATGTCTTTCAGTAAATGAAACCTAAAGGCATCAGTAAATCCTAGAAAACGATCTGTTTCTTCACCAACACAATGGGCAAGTGCTCTGATTCCTGAAGTTTATCCTAAGCTAACGACTGAACATTTTATGCCTACTTTGGCTTAATGAAGGTAGATGTAATTTCTGAACAAGTTCAGGAAAGTACTTCTTTCAAGCAGGGAAACGGCTTAAATTAATTAAGCTAATTAAGTTAATGAATAATTAAGATAATTCTTTCACTCTTTCCACAATTCAATCTCTTCATGTCTTCAACATAGGCTTCAAATGATGATGCTAGGATTCCTAAATACAATCACAGATTATACTTCTGTTTAATATTCTATATCACAATCAAGAATAATCTTTGTCTTGTTTTTCCCTTAATGTATAACTTAAATAAGAATGGTTCACTTCTCATATACTGAGTATCTCTGTAATTAGGGAATGTCAATGTCATGAATAAAAAATTATTATAGAAGAGAGAAGATATTTAGATATAAATAATAAATACTTCTAAATTTTAGTCATTTGAAATAGACTCCACAACTCTTCTTTTTCATTCTGGGCTCTGAAAAACAGTAAGCATTTCATCATATCCTCTAGTTAACCTAGGAGATACATACAACTAAATTTTTTGTAGTGAAGTAACTGAAGACTCAAGGTGCTAAGAGACTTTCCCAACAGCATACAACTGAACACAGTGGAGTTTGAATTGTCTGTGTCAAAGAACCTATTAAACCTTTTTGGACCTTGGCTTATAAAGATAATTTTGGTATGTCTTCTCTAAAGATGTAGAGTATTATTTCCATAGCTTTCATATCTTCAATGAGTCAGCCAAGTGGTAAAATATGCAAATTCTGAGAAAATACTATAACAAAGAAGATTAAACTGTTAAAGTGATAATTCTTATCTTTTGCCTCCAAACACATTGTCAGTAATTTTCCAAGACCATCTTTGAATTTAGGTGTAAAGTCATAAAAATAGAATTTTAGAGTTTGTTATTTACTTTTATGATCATAGACATAATACCTGCCAGTCAGTCATCTAACTTCAACTAACCTCTGTCATCCTCACCACTAAGGGGCAATCCAGTAGCACACCCATCACTATAATTAGTGTGCAGCAGCAATTTTCATTAGACCAATGATCTCCAATAAGATTTTCCCAAGGGCTGCATTCAGTTATATGTAGTAGTTAGGCGGGCCACACATGTATTAGCATATAATTTGCCACTTGATTTGCATATGCATTTAAAGATTGCATCATATTTCTCTGGAGATTTCCAGTAAAAAAAATGCATTTACTTA
This sequence comes from Thryonomys swinderianus, assembly GCA_004025085.1. Lineage (NCBI taxonomy): Eukaryota > Metazoa > Chordata > Mammalia > Rodentia > Thryonomyidae > Thryonomys > Thryonomys swinderianus. The sequence goes on along the minus strand of PVIC010033485.1, from coordinate 14,894 downwards.
AACACTGAAGGTTCTGATTTCTGTTTCTCTGCACTATCCCACCACATCTGACCCAGATGGCTTATGACAGAATAGCTCAGCAGAAAGCTAGGAAAAGCCCGTGGGGGAGGACATAGTCAGTAGAGATGGTTAAAGGTCAATAAAAATCTTTTGGAGGGGCGATAATAATAACTACTCAGAGGATATTGCATTAGACAATTTGTCTCTTTTATAAGGATAAAGGAATATATGCTCACTATGTGCACTCTCTAAGAAATGCCTCTCCAGTTACTGCTGATATCTTGTTGACTTTGTTTTTTTTTTTTTTCCAAACCTCATTACAGGCTAACTGGCAAATGATCTGTTATCACTTGGGAAATCTCAGTTACCTCTTAATTCTAATAGTGTGGTCACATAACAAGTTTAACTGAGTTTTCTTCTAAGCCTAATTACTCTTTGTTTTGAGCACTAATTTTAGGAGAGCTCCCTATTTCGTTTTAGCTTTTTTATTCATAGGGACCAATTCCACAGAATTGGACAACCAACCCATTCCCCTTTCAAATAGCTTCTTAGCATATTAGATAGAGGAGAAATTTCAAGAAAATACATACGACTTAAAGGAGAAAAAAATGGGAAAAAATGGGAGTGCAAACACATAGAGATGCATTTAATTACCTATCTTTTAAAACCTATGTGTTCCAATACTTATAAAAAGTAATCTACCTTTCTCCCTCTTTCCCTGATGTGATCAAAACATATTTATCTGGGGAAAATATCTTTCTATTGATTAAATGTATATTCACAGAAACATAGATGATAGACAGATGATAGACTCGAAGGGATTATCAAAATTGTAATAATCATAGCATGAAGGCATATAACTTAGCTAAAAAGTAGTGTAGTTATTTTTAAAAATTTCAACAGTATTCCATTATCAGATAGAATCATTGGGAAAAGAAAAGCAGAATTAGTCGTACCTATTCTCAAATACTTTGAATGTCAAGGAATCAAGGAATGTTTTCAATCAAGGTCACACAGCTTTTAGCCTATGAAGTTAGGACTTGAACCCATATCTACATAGCTCTTTATTCTAAATCTACAATCTTTGTAGGATCTCATATATGCCTGCAGTGAGCTTCCGTTGTGAACATCAAACAGACAATATGTTCAGTATTTTTTCTTGCAGTTCTGCCATAATACAGAACTCACATGTTGACTAAATACACACTTAACATCTCAATAGTGTAGAGAAAAGGTATATATAACCCTATGAAAAAGTATATATCACCTTATCTTCACTGTTAAAATCAGTACTTTCCCCCAAAAAAATCACCTCCTCCTCCTCCTCCTCCTCCTCCTCCTCCTCCTCTTCCTCTTCCTCTTCCTCTTCCTCCTCATCCTCCTTCTTAGCTTTTAAGAGGCAGGTTTTACTTGTCCTTCAAATCAGTACTGAGACAGGTCAGGGATTTAGCTCAGTGGTTCTGATGGATGCCTGGTAAGTGCAAGGTCCCAAATCTATCCCAAGTTCCACGTACCACAGTGCTGGGTAGTGGCTCATGGCTGTAATTCCAGCACTCGGCAGGCAGAGTCAAGAGGATTGCCAAAAGCTCAAGGCATGCTTGGGCTACATAGTGAATTCAGGGCCAGCCTGTAATATAAATAATGACTTCCAGTTTGAAATTCAGCCTCATTTACTAAACTATCTCCTTATTTAATTTATTTTAAATCGTTATGTTTATAAATCTGTTCCTTCCAATAAATTGAAACTATTTTAAAGACTAAAAACTGAATTTTATGCACTCATCTCACCTCTATCCCAATTCTAACAGTATGTTAATGTGTGACCTGTGCCCAGATGATATTTATAATTTGGTAAATTAATTTTTGAAAAAATGCCACAAAATTATTTAGTTGGATTGATAAGTATGTAAGACAAACATCCTGTTTGGAAATGAAACTAAAATTAAAAGGAATTGTTACCCTAGCTTCATAATGAAGTCTGTAACCATTACCACTGGTTATGCCACTTCAGACACATAAGTCACTGCTCAGAGAAGCCCGACAGGAGCAGTCCACCATGTCTGTGGGGGAAAAACAACCTCAAGTCTCTTCTCATTCTGTCTCTTATCACAGATAAGTCACCAACTTGGGATTCATGAAAAGAGTAATTGCACTAAATGCAAAAGCTTTCAAAGAGTAGGAAAAAAAATTATAATGTGACTAAAATATATAAATATATTTGTAATCAAAAAGAAGTTATACAATTGAAACAATCTGGCCAAGTCCAAAGAATATCCTTATTTTAATGTCTGAGTTGAGGAAATTATTATTTTTATAAAGAATGTATAGTTTTACTCATCAGCTAGAAGGTTAGAATCAGTAATACTATATATCTGAGTCAACACCTCCTTTTTAGGCAAATCATTTGTTCTATTTAATTTTATATTCATTAACGTTTCCAGTAACATGATTATACTCATCATGGACACTTTGTACATGTACATAACATATCTTAATTCTTTTTGTTTACATCTACATTGCTTTATTTTACTCAAAATTATCCTCTCCAGGATAATGCATGACCAGTAGTTTTCCAGTTTCCTTTTCTTTCCTTTCAAAGTATTGCCAAAGCAGCATAATTGGATAAAATCATATGTTCCTAGGTTGAGGCACAGTGGTGATTTAACCTTCCACGTAACAATTGTGATAATGCCTGGACCCAGAGGAATATCACTAATTATAGACCTTGCTGGCACCAAGACAGAGAGTATATTCTAAGCTAGCTGGATCTATAAATACTTGGGTTATAGTTATTGAATAGATGCTTTTGGGTAGCAAGAGTTCAATTTGTAGACTTCATGATACATTCGATATTTGTTTTAGTTCACTGATGTTAAAATATAATTGTAGTAAGTCTAAAATTGTGTTTTAACTTCAGAACTCGTTTAATATTCTAAATTCTTGAAATTATAGAGTAATATACAAGTGAAGAGATCACATAAGTTGCAACCACTGCATAAGTGTTATTTACCATATGAAAAATATCTAAAGTACTACATAGTTCAATACACTAAAAAAATATTAATTTCTTAAAAGAAGTTTTTGAAGAATAGATCTCTCAACAAATCAATTTAGAAAAAATAAATTTTAAAATACATACTTCATAGTTCCATTTCTACTTCTGGCAGACTGTTTTAATTATCCACAAGCTTAATTTACATAAATATTTCCCCATTACAATTGAGCACTTCAGAAAAAACATATAAACCTTTCAGAATTCAGATGTTCATTAGATAAATAGCAAAAAGAAATGATCATTATTCCTAGTATCAGTTGGTCTACTTAGGTACGTACTCATGGCAGGAGGTATGTAAATCCACCACAGGTAACAGTACATCAGCATGGCAGGTTCAATTACCCACAACTCAAGGATAGAAATAATGATATTAGAGCTAATTTTAGACAATGTAGTTCTCTACTAGTAATTGTATTGGGCTACTGAGACACAATCATTAGAGACATAAAATGGTCATTTTGTATATTGGTAGTAAAAGAAAAAATCATAAACCTTTAAAGAGAATTCATAAAATATGTACTTTTGACTCACAATTAAAACATTGATTAAATTGCCCACCACAAAAGAGGGCACTAAAAAATAGGAGGCCTCGCCAAGGAGGCTGACTACCAACAACCACCTCAACTTTTACTAGCATCAAGTCACCAATAAAATAGCAGGCACAAGATTTCAAAGACATGTATTTTACTCATGTACATAGAAAATTGAGATCTCTCCATCAAGTGGCTGAATGTTTCATCTAAAGAAAAAACAGACTGCAAAAGAACAACCCTGAACTGGAAGAGATGGAGTCTGATGTTCCAGTTCTTGGGCTGCATAAGTTCCTGAGAAATATCAGAGTTTTTTTTAATCAACTTGTTAGTTTATATTACATAATAGATAGCCATATTATAATTATTCTAAGGACAACTTATCTAACTGGACAACCATTTCTTGAGGGGAGATTGCTACAATAGGATCCAGGGATGCTGGAAAAGCCCTCTACCACTGAGCTACAACCCTGGCCCTCAATTGGAGAATTACTGTCTTGTTTTACTGTGATTATCTATAACTTTGTTTTACATTGCATTTTATAATACACATATCAACTTATATAGATGCTTCACATTAATTTACTGATTTACCACACAGTGTTTGGAGTACTGTAATCTCATTTAAAGTAGAGAAAATTTAAACACAAAAAGATATAGGTATTTTTCCAATCACATGGGGAGAAACTTATACTTCTGAGATTCAAATCCAGGTATTACTGCATTTTTAAAAATTAGGTGTCTAGGGCCGGAGGGTTAGCTCAGTGGTTCTGACGCCTGCCTCACAAGTGCAAGGTCCTGAGTTCAATCCCTGGTAACCACAAACAATGCTGGGCGTGGAGACTCACGCCCACCACCAATCAATACCGCATACCACAGTGCCGGGCATGGTGGCTCACGCCTGTCATACCAGCACTCGGGAGGCAGAGACAGGAGGATTGCTGAGTTCGAGGCTTGCCTGGGCTACATAGTGAGCTCAGAGCCAGCCTGAACTAAAAGCAAGACCCTGTCTGAAAAAGGAAAAAAAAATTAGGTGTCTACATTAACCTCTGCATTACACTCTAAAGAGTATAAAGATTTTTATCACATTTTACATTTATAAAAGTTTAAGAATTTAAATATTTAATATCTTCTCTCACTTTTAAAAGAAAATTGAGATATCAAAGCCATAGATTAATGCCTTTAAAGATCAGTCTTACAACTCCTCAGGTTTAAGCAAGGACCAAGCTGAAGTGAATTAATGGATTCACCATTTGTGTTCTTAAGCAAAATGTTCAATACTTATTGTTTTATGTAATACATACTTCCTGCATGTATATTGAGTGAGTTAAATATCCTCACACAAAGGGCTACTATCTAGAATATATAAAGAACTTAAACAAATCAGTCCCCCCATGTTTAAAGACCCAGTTCAAAAATGGACACCTGAAATGAACACACTTTTCAAAGGCAGAAGTAAAAGCAACCAAGAAACATAGGAAGAAATGTTCAACATCACTGGTCATTTGAGAGATGGAGATGAAAACAACACTGAGGGCCGGAGGGTTAGCTCAGTGGTTCCGGCACCTGCCTCGCAAGCGCAAGGTCCTGAATT
>PVIC010033484.1:0-20122 GCA_004025085.1 Thryonomys swinderianus | reverse complement strand
CTCCTCTTCTTCTTCTTCTTTCATCAAGTTGTTGTTTTCCAGGGCAAAGAAACTGTACTTTGCTACTTATTGTTACTCCATCACAGAATGGCTCAATAAGAGCTCACCTATGGAGTCAGATCATGGGTAACAGCCTTGGTTTTTGAAATGTTGTCTTCTAGGAATCAATAATATTCACTAAACCTTGAATAATGTACAGTACTCAACACAAATTTGGAAACCCAAAATAGAATCTTTTCATAGCTCTTCCTGTAAACCATCTGCAAAAGTTTGGGTTCAACTTTCCACAAGCCACGGGTCTGCTGGTTTAGCAGTCTTAGTTCCCAAATGTCCTAACCATATGTCTATCTGCAACCATAGCCCCAGTAGACCATTCTGGGAAAACTCAGACTCACATCAACCTGATAACATCCAGCATTAAGCAGGTATTTTCTATCTTTTTCCTTTCCACCTCAGATCTTCTCTGACACCTCAAAAGCTCCCACAGTCTGTGAACAAACATGGTCAGACTACAGGGGAAATACTGTTCCTGCAAACTAGCACCAGCCCACAGATAGGACAAGTCACTGGATAAAGAAACTGGCTTTGTGACCTCCAAGTAGACAATTCTGAGAGACATCCTATTTGTTTCTCAAATGATCTGATGGGATCAAACCCCAGGACTGCTCTCCTTACTTTCTCATTCCTGCTTCTTATGATCTCTTCTTAAATAAACTACCTTCCACATCCAACACATTGGATAAGTCCCTTGTTGGTGAAAACCAAATTAATGCAGAGGTTCTTAAAAAATTAAAAAAGAACACAAGAGGGTACAAAGTAAACTTTACTGGGCAGGTGATTATCATTAAGTAGAGTGCTAACTAGTCAGGGAGAGGTCATTTCAGCCTCTGTTATGGCTTGTATCTAATGTTGTCCAAAACCTCTGGCCCTCATAGGTGGGGCTGTACCCACCACATTTCCCTCAGCACATCAATTACAGTTATGAGAACAGATATTCCCCTGTGCACTTCAACATTCCCCACTGCCCTTAGCAGTGGTAGTCACCTAATTGCTGATTAATAATTATTATTAATAATTGCTGATTAAAAGCCCAAGGTTATGCTTAAAATTTATTTTATAATCTTCCGGTATTCCTGAAAGAATATTAAGGGGAAGTATCAGCATCTTCTAACACAGAAGGTTTCTGTGAGGAGACATGATAAAAGCTACAATTTAAGAATGTGGGGATCAAAGAAAATTATACATATCCATTTTTATTTAGTGTAAGTAGAAATCCGATACTCATAAAGAAACCGATAACTTTCAGAGCATATTTCTGAGGTAAAGGCCAGGAATTGCCTGTGTAGTCTCTTTGACCTGAAGAGAGCAATAACTGATCACATTCAGCACAGCCCGTTTCACTTTAATGAATCTTTTCCACTCCTAATACATACCAAAAAACCGGAACAAAATAATTTATTTGAAGAAGCAAGGTCAGATTTCCAAAGTCTAGAAACAAATTTCCATGCACTTGGAAAGTGTGCCATAAAGGGAAATGCAAGAAGAGCCACATCCATCTTCTAGGAACTACATTCCTTGATGCGGTAGCTTCAGTTTGAACGTGAGCTGAGAGAATTCAGATCATCAGGAGCCCATGGGACCAGACGATTCTGAGGACAGGGCTCTCTTTCCAGATGAGATTAAAAAAAAAAAGGAATTGTAACTTTATCTTCTAAAGTAAATTAGCTATCAAGTGAAACAGGAGGGAAGTCCTTCCGAACTGGCCACCCAAAAAGGAAAGAATTTTGTCTACTGTAAACATCTGAATAGTGCAAGGATGAAAATATCTAGAAAAAATCTGGTGACTGTTTCTCTCCCTACCTGCACATGTAGCACAGGAAATATCAGTAACCTCCTTCAGGACTGAAGTGCCAGCGCCACTACTCCCTTCGCTTGAAGACCACTCAACCAAGAGACTCAGCCCCCTGCTTCTGTACAATAGAGAACCGTGTTACCCCAAGAGCACTCAATTCATCTCTCCCAGATGCTAACCTTAGGGTTCCGCCTCTGGAGGTTATTAGATAATATCCATCACCACCTCTGACCAGGAAACCATAATGCATGTAATGAATCACAGTCGTTGGGTCACTAACATGAGATGTCTGAGTGGGGACTCCCACCACCTGAGAGGAAAGCTGACACCTGCAGGAGCTTCTTCCTCCATTGTCATTAATTGCTATTTTGCACATTTTTAGCATCTATAGCAGTTCTTCCATGATAACGTGGTGATAGGCATTTGATGTTCACATGTTTTTCTTCAAGTTTCACTTGTCATAATCTAACTCTGGTGAGAAATCCCCAGACTGTATTTGTCACATACGGTTGCTGACTCAAAACCACTGGAATTCCCCAGGCTGTCCAGAGAGGTTTTGATTGAAGAAATGGTTAGCTATCTACCCACTATCAACTATATTATCCACCCACTTAAAATGTCTTTCACATGCATCAGTTTATCTCATTTGCAAAGTTCAATAACTTAATTATATAGAAGTTTGAAATCTGTGATGAAGGTAAGATTCTTACATTCTGCCTTCCCAAGGGCCAGAGTTCCAGGGAAAGATCTAAACAGGAAGATGGCTTGGGACTCCAGTGACATAACCCCACAGTGAGCCCAGGCAAGAAATGGGAATACAGTTACTCTTGAGACCCTCCTTAGTGAATTCACAACTTCTGCTGGGCTGAGACTGAAAAAGAATGCAGATAATCACCTCTAGAGGTTCTTATACAGATTGAGAAGATTAAATAAATAAAAATGGGAAAAAGTACACTAATAAAAAATATTAATAAAGAATAAAATTAAAACACCCCTGGAAAACAAACACAACAGCAACAATTGTTCCATTTTTCTAAATAAAAGTAATAAGCCAAAAAAGAAGGTGAATGTCACTATTCCTTACACAGGAATGTTTTTAATTTAGTCTTTTATTCCATTTATTGTTTTACTAGAGAGGAAAGTTCACATAAGGCTCGACTATGGAGATGGCCTTGTCTAAGACTGGATGACACAAATTTAGCAGGTGAACAAAATTCATGCAAATTGGATTAATGGTTCCCTGCATTGTGCATTTTCATTTTTACTCAGTTGCCTCTTCTATAAAATGAGGACTGTAATTGCTGACCTTTCGTCTCTATTAGAAAAATGTGTGTATGAAGAAAAATGAGATCCCAATGAAAAGCTGTCAGGTGTGCAACAAAGACTATGCTCAAATAAATTTTATGTTAATCTTTCTTATTTTCCCTCCCACAAAGTCATTAAGAGAAGTGCACAAAAACCTTTGCAGGAACTTTTGCTATCAGTATTACAAAGCTCCATGACACAGCCAGAGCCTGGTATTCTTTACAAAAGGACAAAAGTCCAGCAAACAATAATGCAATTCAATGCCAAAATCTGGCTCCAATTTTCTCTGGGCTACCTGACAGTTAGTGCTGCCACCATCATCTTTCAGCTCTTCTCAAAATGATTAACATGCAGCACTGACCAGAAATAATATAACCAATACTGTTGTGATCAAAACACAGAGGTCATCTTATGATATTGACCAAGACAGACATAAAGAGTGAGAGAGGAAAGAAGCAAAAAGGAAAGAGAAAAAGAGGGAAGGAAAGAAGAAAGGGAAGAAAGAAGGAAATGAAATTGATAGGGGAATAAAGATAAAAAGAAAGCTAATGGGGTAAAACTCAAGCCATCACATTAGCTTTGCCTCTTTTCTCATCTGCCTCATTCTTTTCTCAAACTATGTCTTCATAAAAACAATTTAATAGTTCCTTTTCCCCCTTCATTTTTATTCCAAAATAAATTATAGTTCTGTAACACCATTTTTCATCTGATGTTATCCTCAGAGTTTTATTCTCTGAAGCTAAAGATGAAATGTATGTGTAAGATTTGCCCAGTGCGATGTCAGCCAACCCACATGCCATTTCCTGAACTGAGGCAGCACTAGCAGGGGGCCAGCGGACCCTAGACACGCCTGAGAACATGATGTGCCCACCCAAAGGAACGAGCTGCCAGCATGATATGTTCCAGCCTGCTCTGGGCATTTGTGGCTTCCATCTTTCTTGGTAAGAAGGCAACGTTTTTGCTTTTCCTATTCAACTAGGCGAGGACGTAGGGGGGAAGATGAACATCACAGGGATCGCTGTGTACAGTTGCAGGGGGATAATCAAATACAAAGCTTAAATCAAGAAGTCATCGTGACTGACAAGGCTTGAATCAAAAAGAAAAGCGGATGAGGTTGGGAACTGGCTCATCAGCTTGTTTATTCCTCCAACACAACAATATCCCAGTAGAGTCCTTTCTCTACCTTTCTCCCAGGAATCAGCATGACCCAGACACTCAATCAGTCTCAACTGGAAATATCCATACAAGAGGCAACGACAGTGACCCTGGACTGCACATATGACACTGCAGGGAGTAATTATTATTTGTTCTGGTACAAACTAAACCCAGTGGGCAGACGATCTTCGTTATCCACCAAGAGGCTTATAAGCAGCAGAATGCAACAGAGGATCGCTTCTCTGTGAACTTTCAGAAAGCGGAGAAGTCCTTCAGTCTCAAGATCTCAGACTCAGCACTGGAGGATGCTGCCACATACTTCTGTGCTTTTCTCCACTCACAAGTGATGCAAGCACCAAGGAGAGGCTGACAAAAACCTCCGACTTTAGCATCTGCATGGGAGCGCAGTAATAGAAACATAATGAGCAAGACTCTGACTGCAAAAAACACAGAGATGATTCTGTACCCTGCAGTTCTCAAAATGGTAGTAATATGATGAGCTTTATAATTTGCAAAGTACATTCACAAATGTTCTCTTGGCTCTCATACCCTGAGTGTTGTATAGAACAGGCCACACACTCCAAATGTCACTGCAGGCCAGCAAATGTCACAGCCAGCTCTAAAACTGTTCTTCCAAAATGCGTTTTGATATTTCACTTTATTAAGTATTCTAGCTACTATCTGCATGCCTTATATCATTTCAAAGTCAGTACATACAAAATTGGACTTTTTATCCGCCATACTAATCTTATTTTTTGCTAGTTTTATTCATTTTTTAACTTTTTATTAATATATTTTTGGGAAATATAACAAATGCCTTCATCCTGAGGAACTGGAGCACATGCATTTCACATCTTGAACCTTTTCAGTTCCCCTTCTCCTTTCTTCCCTCCTGTCTTTCCCTATCCTCTGACTCCTTTTCCATATCCACATACTTTTTTCTTTCTGTAAACGTGTCTTAAAAATAATATATCTACCCATAAGCAACAAGCTCGGTCTTACTGGTCACATGAAGTATTCATAATACAAGGAGATGATGTAGACACTGTTGGTTCCTTCTTTTTGCCAGCTTCCACTGAATAGTGATTGTGGCCAAGCCTTTCTCCAGGTGTTTCCACTTCTTCGCTTCTCTCTCTCCCTCCTAGCGATTGAACAGATAAAATGGGCTTTTAAGAAGCCACAGTGACACAGCAACGCAGATGATGCAGATGACGCAGGTGATGCAGATGATACAGACCAATGATACATTGCTAAATGCTACTTCCACCCTTGCGTCCAATCACACCCTCCCCCGCAAGCACTGCTCCCGCCCTCTCATCCAATCACATGCCAAGCCACCCTATATAAACGCCTCCAATTTCCATAATAAAACGGGGAAACTTCTCAACCAACACGGGGACTGGGAGTTGTCATTCCGCATCCCCACTCACCCTCCCAAGGTCGTTGGACAACGGAGACAGCACGGTAACCAACCAACAACCAGACGACAACTGGCGCCCGAACGTGGGCACACTGCTGCTGGTAACCCCCCCCCCCCCCCCGCATGACCCCACAGGACAACAATGACCAACAAAGATGACAAGTGATGATCCCCTAGTAGTTTCTTCCTGTTTTGTGAATTGTAGACTAACATCATTTTACTGTTTAGAGTCAGTGCTGGGACTTGGACTCAAGTCTCTAGCTCTGAACCCGATGTACCCAACAGTCCAGCAGTACCCCACACACACCATGAAGTCCGTGATATGAGAGACCTCTGGGCCTTGGTTCACCACACCTCCACTGAATGAAGTCTTTTCCACCTTTTTATGCACTTGTTCCCAAGACACATAATAAATATTTACGTATGTTTCATGACTCAGCTCAAATATTACTGCACTTATTCAACACCATTTATTGACCACTAACTCTATGCTAGGGGCTATATTAATGTTAGGAGGAAAGTTTACTAGGAAGACTCAGTTTCTGATTTAAAAAAAAGCAAGACAGAATGTGAAGCTGGGAAAAGAAAAATCAATAGCTATGTGGTAAATGGCAAATGAAAGGAAAGCAAGACAAACCTTACTTTTGTTCTCTAGTTTTTTGTTTTGTTTTGGTTTGGTTTGGTTTAGTTTGGTTTGGTTTGGTTTTGGTTTTTTGAGAGAGGATCTCGCTTTATAGTTCAGGCTAGCCCTGGGCTCACTATGGAGCCCAGGCAAGCCTCCAACTCAGCAATCCTCCTGTCTCTGCCTCCCCAGTGCTTGGATTACAGGCGTGAGCCACCGCACCCAATATTGTTGTATATGGTTACCGGGGATTGAACCATGGACCTTATGCTTGTTAGGCAGGTGCCAGAACTACTGAGCTAAATCTCAGGCCCATGTTCTCTAGTTTTTATTCCTCGTCCTTGTTTAAGATCCAGGCACATAAAAAATTCTGTTGTTGCTGAGTTTCCAGTTTGATGAATCTCTCTGTCTTTTACCTTCCAACCTGATCTATATGGTTTATATGCATCTATGATTTACTGATTATAAAACAGTCCTGAAACCTGTATCATGCTATCGCACTGTTTCACAATTTATATACCAGTCATTCCTCTTGTCTTTAAAACTGGCTTCATCCTTTGTCTAACCTAAAATGATGCTATAGTACATAATTGTTTCTAAGGAGATAACCTGGAGAGAAGTAATCATTTAGGAAAACTCTGTCTCAAGGTGGAACCAAGTAACTTCTTCCACTTCACAGCATCAGAAATGGAAGGTGCCACCCCAACAGGATTCCCCTTGCTAAATGCTAAAGGAAACATAAAAGCAAAATGAGAAAAATAATACCAATATCTTTTTATGTCCACAAATTTCCCACCATATATCTCTCACCACTAAGCTCCTTGTGAAATATTTTAATGCCATTTGCCTATTTTGGCAAATGCGGGAGAGTTTGAGAAGACACTTGTGCAGGCAAAATTAAGTCCAGTAGGTGGGCTCCAGAGCCTCGGTTTGAAGTATTATTTAGAATGAATGGTTGGAAATGAGTGGATTGGGAGAGGCAGTATACAGACTGCTGAGTTATAATTTAGATTACTGACTAATTTCCCAAACCCCACTCATTTCCATCACTCACTCTAAGCACATTAACTTCTAGACCAGCACATTCCCCCTGAAGTCAGCAGCCTAACCTCTCGCTTGGTTGGAAACAATAGATTAGGCCCCAAATCAGTGAAGTCACTTCTCTCACAAGGGAGATGGCTTCAAACTACTCAGGTTTCACCCTCAACTTTACCTCTTGGGTCCAATTAGATTACAGATTCAAACCTGATATCAAGCTGCATATATAGCTTCCAGAAGGAAGCTCCCATCCTTGCTCCTAATGCCTTTACCCAGTTCCTCTCATTGAATTAATAAACATCCATTTAGTCTCTCTGCCCATAACTTCTCCCTCCAAGCATTGCTTCACACAACTTCCTGAGTGATGTTCCTACCCTAAAAATCAGATCACGACACTTTCTCCCTTAATAAAAACCACTTCCTGCAAGATAAACCTATAATTAATTAAAATGATAGTCCCATTAAAGCAGTGACCACCACTGCTTGTCCTGCACCTAGCATGGGTCACTGGGATGAGTCAAAGATCATTTACGAGTGAATTCATTAGATCACTGCTTGGCAATTCACTGTCATCATGAGCATAGCCCCATCCCTGCCCACTGTGCACTCCTGTCACCTCAGCCCATGAATTCATCTCCTGCCCTCATGCCTTTGCCTGTCCTGGTTCCTCAGCATCCAATTCCTACCCCACTTAAGCACCTGGCACTACTTAGATGTTCTCAAGCTGCTCCACTGTCTGCATCCTTATCCTGAATCTCGTCCCAGGAAGAAATGACCACTTCCCTCTCTGTCTCCTAACTGAAACCCTCAGTATATTCTTAGTGCAGCAAACCTAACCCTTTGTGATGCTTAGCTGTGTTTTTCACTGTCTCCCCACCAAAGAGTAAACTTTCATTATCAGGAACTGAGACTCACTGATTTCCACAGCAAAAGTGCCTACAATTTTCCTTAATTTGCAGACATGTTTTTTAATGAGTTTTTTTCATTAAAATTAATAATTGATTATATTTTCATCATTAAAAATGAGAAAGTTAAAGCTAAAAAAAATTTTTTTGAGACAGGGTCTCGCTTTGTAGTTCAGGCTGGCTCTGAGCTCACCGTGTAGCCCAGGCAAGCCTCGAACTCAGCAATCCGCCTGTCTCTGCCTCCCGAGTGCTGGGATTACAGGCATGAGCACTGTGGCATGTGGTATGTGGTATTGATGGCTGGTGGGCGTGAGTCTCCACGCCCAGCATTGTATGCGGTTACCGAGGATTGAACTCAGGACCCTGCACTTGCGAGGCATGTGCCAGAACCACTGAGCTAACCCTCCGGCCCTAGTTAAAAATTTTTATATTCCTATCCTCTCTCAGTATCCAGGCCATAGGACCACACAGCATGCTAAAAAATGATAGTAATGATGATTGTTTGGCAATAATAACAATAGTGGCCAACACTTAGTGATTATGCACATTTATGTATATGTGCTCTACATTGAACAGGTACATAACACATACTACTTCTTTCAACAGTCCCAGGAAATCTATGCTACAGTTATTACTGCTACCTCAATTTTATACAAGGAATTAAATTTCGAAGAATAATGCCTAGAATTATATAGTGCATCTATCAGACTGCCTTCCCACAGGGTGACAGAATAATATAGTTTCTGTCTTATCAGTTTAGGAGATATACAGATGAAAGATAAGAAAAGTACTACATGAAAATAGTGCAATATTGTACATTCATTTAATACTGTTTTCAAAGATAGTAATTGCAAGGTATAATTGATGTCATTTATCTTTGTTAGTAGTAGTTAAATGTAAAAATAACCATATTGATTTTTAAAGTGAATTTGTGCCATTTTACATTTATTTATAATTATTTAGCTCGCAAATGTCCGCTACTTTAAATTGTTTCTTTATATTTTAAAATTACATTTTAAATTTAAAATTTAAAACAGAATTTTTATTAGAAGTGCTCATAAATATTCCAAATGTCCTTGTGTAAAGAAAAATCACTCAGTGAAAAATATAGAAATAAAAACAGAATTTCTATACTTTCCAAGTTATCATAAGAAAATATTTATTTCATGTAACTTTTAAACTTATTTTTTCATATGGATGAATGTTTCAGTGAAGGCTCTTTTCTAAGGATTCTTCTGCCACTGAAAAATTAATGTATTCTGTACATTTTCTCATATAAATTACCTTCTTGTGCCATGAGTTCCTAAGTTTATAAAATTTTACTTCTTGAGAATATATTATAATTTACTTTGGCAGGCAAACATTAATAACTTCTACAGGCAAACATTGTTTCTACACTGTAATTCTAAGGAAAAAAGTATATACAAAACTATAAGAATGTAAGAGAAAATCTAAATCAAAGTAACTGAAGCAAAAATTTTTAAAAAACTGTTAGCTAATAAAACAAAAACCAGATTAATGTCACAAATAAGTGGATCCAAATGCTCAAATAGTGTCACATAATGTCACTAATAACATTACATGGCTCTTCTTTACACAGACTTTATTCTGATACAAGGTCAGACCAAAATAGAGGCCACAAAGCCAGGCACTTAGAGCCTCATAATTATGTCCTGCTGTATTAGTTTCCTGCTGTGGCTATGACAAGTTAATACAAACATAGTGATGTAATCAACTGTCTATTACTTTTCTCCTTGCTGAGACAACCCAGCACTGAGTTAAAGGAAGAAAGGTTTTTATTTCAGCTCACAATTTGGCTGGGTTTCAGTCCATACTTGGTCGGCTCTAAGGCAGGGAGGTATGGGGAGGTCAAACATGCAAAACAGCCCATGGCATACAGCCAGGAGACAGTGAAACAGTAAGCAGCAGCAAGAACTAGCCTGCCCTTCTCTTCTATCACAAACAGGCTAAAGCCTATTGATTGGTACCATCCATACCCAGAGTGAGGCTTCCATTATCCATTCTCTTAATCCTAGTATCACTCTGAGTCCGCATTTACATACTCTTATCCAACACCCTTGAAACTTTGCACCTATGAGTGTATGAGGCTTTGGGGGACATCTAGATACAATCCATAGCATTCCATCCTGACTCCAAAAGACTCATGCATATCCTTTTATATAAAAGGCATTCAATCCATCTCTAAGAGTCGCCAAAGTTCTAACAGTTTCAACATTGCTGAAAAGTCCAAGTCTAAAGCCTCCTCTGAGATATAAGGCAAACTCTTAGCTGGAAGCCCCTGTACAAATGAAAAGAAAGTTTAAAACTTCCAATATTAAATGGCACAAATAGACATTTCAATTTCAAAAAGTATAAATTGGAAATAGAAAAGAATGGGACCAAAGCAAGTCCAAATTCCGGTAGAGCAAAAATTAAATCCCGTAGTTTCATATCCAATGTCTTGAGTAATCTGTGGCAAAAGATGAACTGCAAAGGACATAGGTGGATCCATCTGTACAGCACTCGAGCTGGTAGCTCCTAAGGATTCTCTCTTGGGATGCCTTTGTTCACTGCTTTCCCTACTTTCATAGATGACCCACATTCCTGGCTTCTCCAAACTGAGTCTCCATTGCACCTTTGGCTTCCCACTCACAGCCTCACACACTGTCTTCTCAGGGGCACACTGTCTGGCCGCCCAGGCCTTCTTCTGAAATCTGGATAGAAATTTTCTTGACTCTACAACTCTTGATTGTTGCATGTACCTAAGCCCAGCACTTATGTGGATGGTGCCAAGGTCTGCTGCCAGCTGAAGCAGTACCTAGGCTGCCTTCTACCATGGCCATATTGGTTGAGTGCCTGGTCTGCCAAGAACTATGAATACTGTCCTGTAAAACAAATTCTCTGAGTCACAAGCCTTTCTTAAATTTGGTGCTCTGGGACTCTCTTCTCAAAATAGTCTTTCACTTTTGCAACTCTGAGGCTACAAATCCTAGAGTCCTTCTAAATCTTGTGATGTCCTCAGGCCCTCTTTTCAGCAATGAAGTTCTCTTCTGCTCCATCTTTTCAGTCCACAGCTTTCCCAGAACTTCCATTCTGGCCAAACTCAAAGTGTTTTAAGCAATTCTGATGGGCCCCTTGCTTTTCATTTTCAATATAGACCAGACTAAAAGTCTCCAACAGTAGCCATGCCATAGCCTCAACATTAGACTCCTTTGAAATTTCTTTCACTAAATAAATTAGTCCACTTCCTCTCATCTCAGCCTCTGGATATGAGCAAAATGCAGACAAATTTTCTACCAAAAGGTAATACACATAGTCTATGGTCTAATAGCCAATTCAGTCCTTGTTCCTAACAGAAATCTCTTGAACTTGACCTTTACCAGACATATTTCTATCAACATGATGACATTCTGAGCTACAGCCAGAATCTCTCATTAAATTCAGCTTAAAAGCATTCCAGGGCTGCTTCTTCAGCCAGCCTCTCCAAACCTTCCCCAACTCTTTCTGTGAGCCATTTCCAAAGACTTCCAAACCCCATGATCAGATAGTGTCACGGCAACCCCATTTTTTTTATGCCAAAATCTGTCTTCATTATTTTTTTTCATTCCTGAGACAAAATATATGATACCCACAAGTTAAGGGAGGAAACAATTATTTAGCTCACAATTTGTAGAAGTATTAGTCCATAGCAGGCTGGTTCCAAATCAGGGTGGAATGGTAGAAGGGCATTACAGAGGAGAAATAGCTCATGCCATGGCAGGCAGAGAGAAAGCAGCATCAGCAGCAAACCTGCTCCTCTCTCTTCTCTTACCATCAATTTAGCCTGTAAATCTGTTGATTAGTAACACTCACACCCAGGTGAGGCTTCCATTATTTACACCCTCCTTAATCCCAGTACCACATCTTAATCCATATTCACATACCCTAATCCAGCCACCGTTAAGACTCCCCATCTATGGCCACATGAGGCTGTGGGAGGACATCCAAATAAAAGCCATAACAACCATATTCATTAACTTTCTTACATTAATTACTAGGTCTCAGAAGTCTCCCTGAAATAAGGGCAAGTGTTGGTGGGGCTGTATTCCCTCTGGGGTCTCTGGGAGAGACTAAATTAAGCTTTAACACTTTTCCAACTTCTGGAGGTTTCCCCATTCCTTGGCTCATGGCCCTGTGGCATCTTTAGAACCAGAAAACATGATATTCTGACCTCTGCTACCGTGAGAATCTTCTTAAATTCTCTTGGCCTTCCTGAACCTCCTACTTCTCACTTACAAGGACCCTACTGATTACACTGGGATCCCTCAGATATTTCAGAATAATCTCCTTATCTCAAGATCATTAACTTAATCACATTTTCAAGGTTCCTTTGTCACACAAGTAATATATTTACAGAATACAGCAAAAAGAAATGTCTGCTATCAACTGCTATCAAGTGAATGTTTATGTCCTCCTAGAAACTACATATGGAAATTCTAATGCTCAGTGTAGTGATCATGGAGGATTGGTCTTTGGTAGGGTTTTCACTAACGGATGTTGGGTACATGGCTGGTGAGGCCTTGAAGAGCTTCCCTTGTTTCTTATATGAGGTTATAGCAAGAAGCCAACCATCCAAAAACCAGGAAGCTGGCTCCTCCCACTTCCCACTGAATCTGTCAGCTTCTTAATCTTGAACTTCTGGCCTGAAGAACTGGAAGGAATAAATGTTAAAGCCTCCGATCTGTGATATTTTTATTACAGCAGCCCAAGTGGATGAAGACAGACACCTGAAGGGACCCTTACTCTGCCTGTCCTAACTGCCACCTTAACAAATCTAGCCAAAAAACCTGACTTGTCTTCCAACAATTCCAGAAAACATCTTGAGACACACTTTGCTTGGACTGAACTGTTCAGGTTTAGGGAACAGGCAGAGGTAGTTCCCCAAGACAAAGCCAAGACGCTGTTAGTAAAGGAATCATTGGTAGGCAAAATAACGGGTGACCCTAACACCTTTTTCCTTTCAAACTCCTTTTGCCATGAGAAACCAGTAATAAATCCAGAAATAAATTTCCACACAGTATTTTTAAGTTACTTAAATTAACATTTTAACAGAACAAACAAAAAGCGATGAGTAAAACTGCTTCATGGTAATATACAAATTCTACTAGCCTGGGCCAGAGATTTAATTCAGTGGTTCCGGCACCTGCCTAGCAAGCACAAAGTCCCTGGTTTGATTTTGGTAACCACATACAACAATACCGGGAGTGGTGACTCAAGCCCACCGGCAATCAGTACCGCATACCACAAATGCCTGGTTTGGTAGCTCAAGCCTGTAATCCCAGAACTCGGGAGGCAGAGGCAGGAGGATTGCTGCAAGTTTGAGGTTTGCCTGAGCTACATAGTGAGCTCAGAGCCAGCCTGAACTACAAAGGGAGACCCTGTTTCAAAAAAAGAAAAAATGTGCTAGCCAGGAATTCAGCATGTGCACTTAATTAGAATCATTTATATGTGTTCAGTAGAAAAAATTGAGGAAGGAATATTTAATGGTGGTGCACACCCATAAACCCACCACTCAGGAGGCTGAGGGAGGAGGACTGCTTTGAGTTCAAGGCCAGCCTGGGCCAAATAATGAGCTCAAAGCCAGCCTGAACTACATAGAAAATATATAGAAAGCACATAGAAACTACATAAAGAGTACAATTCCCAGCTCAAAAGCAAACAAAAAACTTAAATGATAATTTGAGTTGAAAGATGAGTTAAATTGTAGGTTCAAACTGACAAATCGATAGTTTTATAACACCATGTTAAAGCTGACATCACGCTCTAAACCTAAACTCCAGAAAAAGATTAAAGCTAACAAATAAAATATGGAGAAGTCAGAACAAAACCATTCTAAATCACATAAAATATTTAGGAGTATTCTTGAATTAATCATTTTAATTATAGGTGAAAGTATTATTTTATCAATTCATATAGCTCTTCAAGTACTATGAAGAATGGTTTATTTTCATGTCTCTTAAATATAAAAAGCTATGGGCTGGAGATTTAGCTGAGTGATTCTGGCACCTGCTTATCAAGCACAAGGTCCCTGGTTCAGTCCCTGTAACCATATATAACATACCAGGTGTGGTGACTCACGCCCACCAGCAATCAGTACCACAACGCCAGGCACAGTAGCTCACGCCTGTCATACCAGCATTTGGGAGGCAGAGGCAAGAGGATTACTGAGTTCGAGTCTTGGCTGGGCTACATAGTGAGCTCAGGGCCACCTTGAACTACAAAGAAAGAGAGGTGAGAGCCTGTCTCAAAAAAAAAAAATATATATATATATACATATATATATATACATATATATATGTATATATATATATAAAACATATATATGTGTTATAAAGGTAAAAAAAGAAACTGACAAATAATTAAAAATAAATGTGGATATTATATTTTGTTTAAAATGTACTCACTGCTGCAGTATCCAGAAGAGTTTGAGAACATAGTTGAAAAATCAGGTCAGAAAATCAAGAATATGATCCGAGTGTGGCAAAACAGTTAAAAAGAGAGAAAAGGAAAAGATAAGCAACATAGTAATTCAAAGATTAAGAATTAAGCAGAGTGTAACTATTGTATCTTATCTCTGGTATGACAAACTGAAGATATAAATGAATTCTAGAATGTATGATGACTACTGTGAAATACAAAATATTCCAAGAAAATGGGGTGGAGTGGTGAGTAATGAAGGATAAGAAAAAAATGTGATGGTAATAAAATAAAAGGAAACAAAGCTTATGTATTTAGAGGTGGGAAGCTGTGAGGTGGGCAGGGGAAATGGGAAAAAATGAGAATTAAATCATGTCGTACTGGTACAAATTCTCATTACTGAGTGTGATCATGATGTGTATATACAATGTATCAATAAAGATTCAAAAAAGAAAGCAGAAATAAATGCAAGAAGAATGCTGAGGCAAAATAAGAATAAACACTTCAGGGCCGGAGATTTAGCTCAGTGGTTCCGGTGCCTGCCTCGCAAGCATAAGATCCTGAGTTCGATCCCGGTAACCACATAGAATGCTGGGCTTGGAGACTCACGCCCACCAGCCATCAATGCCACATACCACAGTGCCGGGTGTGGTGGCTCACGCCTGTAATCCCAGCACTCGGGAGGCAGAGACAGGAGGATTGCTGAGTTCGCGGAGGCTTGCCTGGGCTACATAGTGAGCACAAGGCCAGCCTGAACTACAAAAGCAAAACCCTGTCTCGAAAGAAAAGAATAAACACTTCAGAACTTATAAAACATTGACAAAAGCCAGCTAAACAATGCGGAATAGAATGTCCTAAAGCCAATTTGTCAAAATGTTATATATTATTAGCATTCAAGCACAAAGCAAGAAACATTATGATAGCCATAAACACGTGAGAATTTTTATGATGATTATGGCTTCTCCATTCAATATATATTGTGAATCACAAGTTATCTGCAACACAGTTCTGAATATCATTTAGCAAACCTCAATGTCTCATATAGAAAAAAAGAAACAATAAGCATAATATAATCCAATGATAGTTGTAGCGAGCCCACGGGCTTTACAATTCTCAGCATATTATTAGCTTAAAAAGCAAACTAAACTCTTATAAAGATTCCCCTAAGCAAAATCAATGCAGTGTGCATGTGTGTGTATATTGTGCATGTATCATATAAATATATCAGAGAGGACATATTTTAACAAGCCTTTTATCCTTCATTCCCATTATCCTACTGGATCTAGCCTTAGATTGCCCCGATTTACTTCCAGAAACAACTTCTAGTTAAATCTTCATCTTGGCTATTTCAGTGCAAGTCTCCTATTGATCTAGTTCATTATCATTTTCTTCCCTTCATGGAATTCTGTTTTATCATAATGGAATCAGTTTACTGCTAGAGATATTACAAACAACAGTACTACAGAAACCACTGCTCAGCATACTATGAGGTTTTTATTGAGCACATAATTTATACATCAACTGGTGTTTTTTATGAGATGCTGTAAGAGAAAGTTCTCTCCATACTTAATATGAGGGTAACTTGTATTTATATTTGTGGTTTGTTTTTAACCATGTAAAAAAGATAATTGCCATTCCTTCTTTACTTTGACTGCTAGAAAGTTCAGAACCAATGACAACTCAACTCCAATAATACTGGTTGATTACATGCATTTAATTTCAAACCTCATGTAAAGCTTGTGTTTCTCCTCTTACTTTTTTTTATGGATATTTATACTTCTAATGTTGTTGCTGCTGCTGCTGCTGCTGCTGCTCCTCGGCGATAGGTTTCCTTCCTGAAACACTGGGTAAATTTAGTGAGAATGACTATGTAGATGAATGGATGACTGAATGGGGCAGAAAGAAAGGAAATTTATATGGTAACAAGCTTACATAATACTTAAAACACTTAAAAATTCTAAATTCCAGGGCCGGAGGGTTAGCTCAGTGGTTCTGGCACCTGCCTCGCAAGCGCAAGGTCCTGAGTTTGATCCCCGGTAACCACATACAATGCTGGGCGTGGAGACTCACACCCACCAACAATCAATACCACATACCACAGTGCAGGGCGTGGTGGCTCATGCCTGTAATCCCAGCACTTGGGAGGCAGAGACAGGATTGCTGAGTTCGAGGCTGGCCTGGGCTACATGGTGAGCTCAGAGCCAGCCTGAACTACAAAGCGAGACCCTGTCTCAAAAAAAAAAATTCTAAATTCCAGGTTTATCATCTTAGTCATAGAGTTTTCATAAGTCTGACAAGAAGGTGCAGGACTGACAGAAAGCTCAGTTTTATTGGCTGTGGAAGACTGATAGAGGAAATAGAAGATGAAAACAGAGCGAGAAAATTAAATGTCAAGACTCCTATCTTTTCCCTTTTCTGTTAAGACAGACACTCCTAGGGTGAGGGAATGTCAGACTCAGATGAACTTAGAAGGAGTCCAAGAGTATCAGATAGTGGAATACTTACCAAGGTGGTCTAAGGGGAGGCCAGTCACTTCAGGAAGTCTCAGTGACGGTGTGGGAAGATGGCCCTGCAGAAAAATTAGGGGGGCTCCAAGAATCAGAGGCACTCTAGAATCCTCATGGTTTGTTTATAGGTACATGGAATCCAGAAATCCCACGGAACTAAGAAGTAGGTGTGGAGTGTTGAGAGGAGTAGTGCCCTGTCCTGCAGTAAGGACAAAGAAGCTTTTGTAATAAAGGACTTGGAGCTGGAGTGAAATGATTGGAACAGTGGGTTTCAGGAGTGGTCCCAGTACAGCATCCCAAAAGGCCAGATGGAACAATCTGTCCTGACTAGCTATTCATCCAGGTCCCACACCTCACTGGTTACTCATCTGCACAAAACAAGAATTCAGAAGATAATTTATGTGGTAAGCTTTTCTGGTATGTTAGCCTCAGCTACTATAACCATCCTTTGTGTTTTTAACCTCAGCTAACAGTTATCTGACCTTATCACATATTATTATTATTATTATATGGTGTGCTGTTAGGGCTGCTGTGAAGAAAACAACTGTAAGTTTATTTCTTCTTCCACCATTCTGGGAAGCTGGGAATTCAACACAAAGGCATTCACTGCCTTGATGCCCTCCGAGGACTCATTTTCTGGCCCACGGGTGGGTTTCTCCCTGTGCTCTTACGTGGTAAAGTGGCAAGGCAGCTCTCTGCCCCTTTTTTCTAAGGCTCTTACTCCCATACATGTGCCTACATTAAACTTAGACTAGACTGAAAAACTCATTCATGAAAGAAATTTCAGGTTTTGAGACTCAATCGGTTAATCTCTGTAAATGTTTTGCTAATATTTTTTGCTAACACTTGAAGTGCACTTTGATTAAGGAAACTGAAAAATCTACAGTTTTATTGTCTTCTCTTTCTTGCTTGACCTCTTTGCTTTACCTCTTTGCTGCCTTCTCTCTCAGATGGCAGAAATCAGCATTTCCCACTGAATACAACGATCAAAGTTTAAATTTCTTCTGATAAGAAGAAATAGTCTCCCATGTATCAAGGAGGTGGAACAGGTAACCCAATTAGTATGTGCAGCAGATACTTCTCTAAAATAGCTCGGAATTGCACTGTTTTATAATTAATTGTATGTGGCATCCACAGATTCATAAAGAGGAACACTGTCAATTCAAAAAGGTTCCATCTTGCCATAGCTGAACTCAGATCTAAGAGGAAATGTTGGAGCAGTTGCATGAATTCAATAGGATAGATACCACTGAAAGCCATAGGGACACAAGTGTATGCAGTGCTCTCCCTTTATTTGTGGGGAACATGTCCTAAGAACCCCAGTGGATACTTGAAGTCACAGATAATACCAAGCCCTTTGGAGTCCATTTTGTCCTATACATAAATGCTTACACACCATGATAAAGTTTAATGTGTAAGTCACAGATTAACAATAACTAATAATAACACATAATAGCTGTAATAAATCTTATTTTGAGTTTTTGAATTGCTTTTGAAATTCGCCGTCTAATATTTCTGGATCACAGCTGACAACAGTTAACTAACATGATGGAAAGTGACACCACGGGTTAAGACAGAAGCGCCACGTTCACGGTGATTCCTGCATCATCGGCAAAATGAGTTCCTGTTCTGGGGCCAGCCGTACATTTAAATAATGGCAGGAAGGTCCTGGAGAGCTAGAAAACCCTCACGCTTTCTTAAGATGATTTCTAATGTATTTTATCATTAGTTAAAATATTTAAATGGCTCCCAGAGTTAATTCCACAGTATTAGAAATATTGGCATTTTCAAATAAAAGTATTTGATGATTTTTAAATATATCTAATAAATCTTAATCCCATAGTGGTTTGATACCCATCAACATTCAATTAAAATTCGTGAACAAGCTCTGCATTAACAATTAAAGACTTGATATTGCTCTCCTTAAAAGCATATTTTCATTCAACTTCTGCAGACTTTAATTTTTATAACTACATTGTTTGTAAATCTTTATCACCCAAGAAGTCTGCACCAAAACATACATGAAATTTAAATTATTTTATTTCCCCTGACATACTAATTATTAAAATTATTTTTCTGAATTTTCATATATAAAATTATATTCATACACTTTGATGAAAGCAAAATAAAATATATAACTTTTTTTTTAGACAAGGTCCTTCCTCTCTTTGTAGTTCAGGCTGGCCCTGAGCTCACTATGTAGCCCAGGCAAGCCTCAAACTCAGCAATCCTCCTGCCTCTGCCTCCCAAATCCTGGGATTATAAGTGTGAGCCACCACGCGTGGCACTGTGATGTGTGTTACTGACTGCTGGTGGCCTCAGTCACCATCTCTGGTATTGTTGTATGTGGTTACTGGGGATTGGACCAGGGACCTTGCACTTGCTAGGCAAGTGCCCGAACCACTGAGCTAAATCTCTGGCTGTATAACTTTTTATATGAAAAACTAAAATTTTTTGAAATATGTTCCTTAATAAAATGTTTGAGATTAGTCTTCTGGTACTTTAATGAAAGAAAGATTCCTTAATATCTTCTTTTTTCTCTGAATACTTTTTGTTTCCCACCAGAGATATTTTAAACCACAAGTCCATGCTGTAAACAAAAGCTCTTATATAACATTGGACAAGAGCAGTTGTAAAAAGAGAGATAGGAAATGAGAACTCCACAAAATTCTCCTATTATTTTTAGGAAAGGTTACATAGGAAAATTAATTATATGAAAACTGTTTCTCTTAAAATACATGTGTGCTCTCTAGGATGAATATCAATGCTTAGTGTACTGTTAATATTATGAATACATTCCCAGCCAGTCTCCATTAAAGGAGGCTTAAGGAAGATTAGCAGGAAGTTTCAAGGAAAGAAACT